>VMDO01032761.1:0-18453 GCA_007922755.1 Pedetes capensis
TGTCCCCCCTAAAAGATATGTTAATATCCTAACCTCCAGTACTTCACAAAATGACCATCGTTAATAGGTTCTTTATAGAAGCTATCAAGTTAAAAAGATGTCCTTAGGCTGCTCTCTGATCCAAAAACTAATATCCTCTTAAAAAAGGAAATTCACGCAGAAACACATGTACCAAGATAACACGATATGTGAAAAGAGAGAAACATGCAGAAAATTATCTGATGATAACAGCAGAAATTTGAGAGGATTTATCTTTATAAGCCAAGGATTGGCTGCAAACCATCAAAAACTAGGAGAGGGGCATGGAAGAGATTGTCCCTCAGCTTTCCGAAAGAACCAACATGGCAGAAAACTTAACTTCAGACTTCTCACCTTTGTAACTGTGAGTCACAAACTTGTATTATTTTAAGCCACTCAGTTTTTGGTACTTTGCTATGGCAGCCCTAGGAAACTAATAGTATTAGATTTTGTTGTGCCCCTTTAGCCAAATTCCACCTAGTTCCTTAAAGTCTGACTCAATTCAGCTTTTATCCTTTCTACTTTAAGTTCCTGAGTCCATGCCTGAAGGCCAAACTACTCATCCTCCAAGGCTGTACCAGAAAACTTCTGTAAGACCTTAATCTAAGCTAGACCTTAAATAGTATCTCTGCTCCTGGATATCTGTGTGATGTGCTCAGCACACAATGGTTAACTGTGTATTTTCTGGGGCTTATTCACCATTGAATTCTAGTGCTCGCTACAGCGTCTGTTACAAAGTGCTGTGACTGTATTAATATGCATTACTGCCTAAGGGCTATGGCCAGTTTTTCCATTTATAGTCTGTCTGCAAGAATATCCCCATTCTCACCAGTTCTTTCTCTCTGATACTGACCATGCACAACTGGCAACATACACTTCTGCCTTCTGAAATTGTCCATGTTCATAAGGTCAGTTCTTCACCTGAACATGTGACAACCTAGGTAGATAGAGTAGACACCTATGTTCTGACCATCCAGCAGGCCCTAAATTTTATTGTTGTTGTTAGGTGCCCTCGAGTTGAGTCCAACTCATAGCGACCCTCTGTACAGCAGAACGAAACACTCCCTGATTCTGTGCCAGGCACACGATCTCTTTATGTTTAAGCCCATTGTTGCAGACACTGTGACAATCCATCTAGTAGAGGGTTTTCCTTTTTCTCATGGACCTGCCACTCTCCCAAACATGATGTCCTTCTCCAAGGATTGGTCTCTCCTGATAACATGTTCAAAGTACGTAAGAGGCAGTCTAGCCATCCTTGCTTCCAACTAGCACTCTGGTTGCACTTCTTCTAGGACAGCCCTGTTGGTCCTTTTGGCAGTCCATGGTATATTATTTTATTATTTTATTATTATTTATTCTTTATCATTTTATTATTTTATTAAACACCTTCTTTTAGGTATATATTTACTACTGAACTCTTTCCAGTTTGTTTTGTCCTGTGATTAAATTGATATATTTAATACTTAAATAGAAAGTGAAGTATTATCTGAAACCAACAAGGAAATTTGCAATTGCAAAACAAAAAAAAATAAGACAATATGTAAGGAACAAATCCCTACATGGGAAAAAAAGCTAGATGAAAATTAAAAGGATATTGGTATGATCTCCAGATAATTGGATCATGAGTTTTTCCTCTTTCTTAAATTTTTGCATTTTCCAAACTGACCAGATTAAATTGTACTATTTTAATGTGTATTATTACAATTTTATTGGTTTCACGTAACACTTTTCAGACTACATTTTACATGTGTTTTAGTTTTAATATGAAATGCTTCATTGCCTCTGACCAAATAAATTTGATACTGCAATAGTGCAATTCAAGCTAAAAAAGTTCAAATATAGAAATTGCCTATAGGAATCCAATAATAATTAACAAAATAGTAGAAATAAGTCATTCACTCATTCATGGACTCATTATTTGAATATATGGTGAGTATATGGGGTACTTTGTTAGATGTCCAAGTGACTTTTAATTTAATATGAGCACATAAATTTAGAAGTGGTAAGAACCTGAGATATTTCCTTGGTCATGGCTAAGGAAACAGAATGATAAATCAGTGAATGCTCATCTGGAACATGTACAGAGACAAACTTGGTTCCTGCCCTCAGTGAGTTAGTTAGATCACTATACCCACAGTTCACATCTGTTGTCAAAATGATTTAAAGGGGTAATAACCATAGCATGGAGAAAGCGTCTACTTTCCCTCAGGGAGGAACAGCAGCAGCCTCTTAAAGGAACTGATATTCTCTCTGATAATTAAAGAAATGAGCAGGATCCTGCCAGGTGTCTATACAGGAGAGTTTCAATGGCCAGGGAACAGACATCCAAAAGCACAGAGCCATGAGACAGTAGCAGTGCTACATATGAACTACTGCACAGTTCAGCCTGTCTGCAGCATAAGGCCTAACGGGCATTAGTGGGATTTGGAGTGCCAGGGCTGTCAGAGAAATCCAGGCATAGTTGTTGGGATGGGTTGGTAAGGAGGTTGCAGAGCAGGAAAGAAATATGGTAAATTGCACAAAGCCACAAATTTACAGATAAGGGTATCAGTAATTGTAGAAGGAGAGTCTCATACTCCAAGCTAGAAAATATGGCTTTCGTTTCGTAGACACTGGGAAATCAACAAATGGATATGTCGGTAAGTATATGATTAGCATGAGCTTGAGAGATTAATGCAAGGAAATCAGTCCAGCAATCATCACAATGAATGTGAGATGATTATGGAGGAGAGCAATGAGATGGAAGCGAGGTATAGGGAAGACAGAACAGGACAAAAGGCTTAGGAGGATCAAACTTTGGTATTGAAAGAGACTTGGGAGTTTATGTCAGAGATTGTAGCTCAAATACCTTCACAGACAGAGCAGATAAACACCAACTTCAGGGTCAGTGAGAGGGATTGGTGGAAACAGGTAAACAGTAGGTGGAGGCCCCACCCAAATGCAGCTGGTTGAAAGTTATTTTAAAACACTGGCTAGTCAAAGGAAGCTAACATGGGGTGTAATTGAATTCTAAACCATGAGATTAATAAACAGTAATTCTAACCCTGGCTCCCTACTCAAATTATAGGGCAGATTGGCTCAAACTCTAGCCTCCTTTCCCAAACACAGATAGCTCAAGGATGAAGTCTGCACATGAATATATTTTTTAAAAGCCATTCAGGTGATTCTAAAGTGCAGGCAGAGTTGAGTACCATCTCTAATACCAATGGCTGCCAATTTTTTGACTTGACTAGCCTGAGTGGATGGTAATGCCAATTATGAGAGCAAAGAATGTGGAGGGGAGATAGTATTTTATGGAATAGATGTTAATGTGGGCTATGAATATGTTGAAAGAAACACTGTTAAGTTAGACCAGAGCTATACAGTAGGGTCCAGAGACTTTTCACATTGTACCTCTTCATCCTTTTCAAATATAAAATTAATTAATAACATGTACTTTTAAATTGCCTGCAGCTGTATCACTGTGGTATCAGATCCCTTCAGATCTCAGAAGTTAAACAGGGTTGGGCCTGGTTAGTACTTGGTTGGGAGACTGCCTGGGAACATCCGGTGCTATCGGCTTGGGAGAAGGACCTGGCAACTCACTCCCAAAAAACAATCAGCCATTGAAAATCCTATGAACAGCAGAGAAGCACTGACAATAGTGTTTTGCCTGTTATACATAGGGTTGCTATGAGTCGGGCACCTGCTGTACGGCACCCAATAATGACAGCAACTCTTAAGTTAATTGATTTCTTAAATGAAATGTGAATGAATTAGCCATTTAAGAAAGTACTCAGGTATTCAAGACATATCAAATTTTTCATATAAGATATATCAACATTATGAATTTTTAATGAACAATTTATATTATAATATCTTAAGAGAACCATAGGATCACATTGGCCACACATAAACATTGTCCTGCTTCCCATGTGACTCAGTTCTTCACATACCATAGTCAGAAAACCCAAAATGAAACATTTCCAAGAAATAAACAAAAATGATAGGTATTCTGACTGGATCTTTCCCCCCAAAATGAAACCTTGAATACTTTCCACACATCTGACTCCTATAGCAAGTAATACTTTTACACCTGACATTTGCTATATCGGTGTCTGAAGATACTTAAAAAAATCTATGTGATCATGTTGCTATTTTTCTAGCATGAACAGATTGCTATGAATTTAGCACCTTTATCCACTTTGTGGATCTTATATTTAAATACTTGCATTTTGTATTTAGTGATCAATTCTTCTGAAATTTGACTGGATACATATTTGTCAAGATATTTTTCCCCATTCTAAATGTTTCTATCTCTGATTTTTCCTTTGACTACAAGATATTGTTGATCAATCACATCTGGTGGATTAAAGTTTATTATACAATTGAAAAGCCTAAAAAATTGTAGGGGAGCATAAATAATGACCCCCTCAAATGCATCCCCACCCTAATTCACATAATCTGTCAATACCATCTTACTTGTTTTTTTTAAAAAAATTATTTTGCAATCTGATTAAATCAAAGATCTTCACATGGGGAGATTATCTTGGATTTTCCAGGTGGACCCCAAGTGTGATCTTATGTATCCTTTTGCTTCCCAGGCAGGGGGAAAATTGAAGTCAGAAGAGGAGAGAGCAATATGACCACAGAGGTGGATATTGGAGTGATGCAGACACAAGCCAAAGAATATCTCTGCCACTAGAGGTTGCAAGAAGTAAGAACAGGTTTCCTCCTGGAGTCAGCCCCAGCTGACTCTTTGATATTGGCCCAATGGACCTAATTTTGGGCTGGGATTTAGCTCAGTGGGTACAGCACTGCTCTGCAGTCTCTGAGGCCCCGAGTTCAATTCCCAGCACCACAAAAATGGGAGAAGGGCCTGGTAATCCACTCCCAAGGCAATCCCGAAGCACTCAGCCATTAAAAACCCTATGAGGGTCACTATGAGTCGGATACCGACTCAACGGCACCTAACAACAACAACAACAACAGAACTACTGTGACAGAAAAAACAATATTTTTTTAAACAGTAAGCTTATGATAATTTGTTTCAGCAGCCATGGGAAACTAATACACCTATGAAAAGCCATTTGGCATTGAAAAAGACCTCTTTAAAGTTATGAAAAGTAAAGATGTTATACCGAAGACAAAGGTGCGCCTGACTCATGCCATGGTATTTTCAGTCACTTCATATGGTTGTGAAAGCTGGACATTGAATAAGAGGGACAGGAAAAGAATTGATGCTTTTGAATTATGGTGCTGGAAATGAATATTGAGTATACCACACAATGCCAAAAGAACCAACAAATCTGTCCTAGAAGAAGAGCAAACAGTGTGCTCCTTGGAAGCAAGGATGGTTAGATTGCATGTGACATACTTTGGACATGTTGTTGTTGTTAGGTGCTGTCTAGTCAGTATCCGACTCATAGCGACCCTCGTAGGGTTTTCAATGGCTGAGTGCTTCGGGATTGCCTTGGGAGTGGATTGCCAGGCCCTTCTCCCATTTTTGTGGTGATGGGAATTGAACTTGGGGCCTCAGAGACTGCAGCGCAGTGCTCTACCCACTGAGCTAAATCCCAGCCCCGACATGTTGTTAGGAGGGACCAATCCCTGGAGAGGGACATCATGTTTAGGAGAGTGAAGGATCACCAACAAAAAGAAGACCCTCAACTAGATAGAGTGACACAGTGTCTGCAACAGTGGGCTTAAATATAAAAAATATCATTTGCCTGGCACAGTGCTGTGGAATGTTTTGTTCTGTTGTACACAGGATTGCTATGAGTTGGACCCAACTCAATGGCAGCTAAAAATAACAACAACCAATGATAAGTAATGTTGTATCTCATTTCTTAGGTTAGTGTAATATAGAAATGATGGAGATGCATACAGTTTATGAAGTGTACAGTGCCTGCTATCAAACTTTTCATATAAGATATATCAACATTATGAATTTATAATGAACAATTTATATCATAATATCTTAAGAGAACCATAGGACCACATTGGCCACACATAAACATTGTCCTGCTTCTCATGTTACTCAGTTCTTCACATACCATAGTCAGAAAACCCAAAATGAAACATCCCCAAGATATAAACAAAAATGACAGGTATTCTGACTGGATCTATGAAGGTAAGCTATCATAACTAGAGAAGCTCATAGCAGACCATATGGCACACAGTGATAGAGAGGGAACAGAACTGGTATATAGGAACTAGGAGATTTGTGAATATGGAAATAGTTCAATGAGGTCAACAATCAGGTGGCAGGTGCTAACCAAAGGATTTGGTTTCAGAGACCAACTCTAGATTCTACAGCAGTGAGCAAATTCTGGCACAAACAAGAAAGGAAAAAGAATACCCAACAAACAGAATATAGTGGGAAAGCCATGCACTCTTAAGTTAGAGAAAACTGAGGCTAAAACTTCATTCTATCTATAGCCATACTAGCCTGGTGTTAGATCTCCTCAGATCTCTGAAGCTAAACAGGGTCAGGCCTGGTTAGTCCTTGGATAGGAGACCTCCTGGAAACACCAGGTGCTGTAGGGGAGGGAGAAGCATCCAGCAGCCCACTCCTGAAACAATCAGCCATTGAAAACCCTATGAATAGCAGAGGAACCCTGATGATAGTGCCAGGTATAACATATTGTCAGGGAGTGTTTCCTTCTATTGCATATAGGGTTGCTATGAGTTGTACCTGACTCAACACCTAACAATACCAACAAAACTTGTTAGTAGTAGTAATTCTACATCTTACTAAACATGAGAGAAAGAAAAGTAACTGATCCAGGTAAACTTTAGCATTCTCATTTTTAAATGGCATTATATTTACCATCATGGATTGTTCAGGGAAGATTAAGTAAGACATTAGAAATAAAAGATTAAATATAGTACTTGGTACATGATATAGATAGATAGATAGATAGATAGATAGATAGATAGATAGATGTTGAATTTTTAAGAATGGAAGAACAAATATAGGGGTAACATGGAAGTACAAGTAATTTATTGTTGTGTTACAGGATCTTGGGATGACACATCTTAAAATCCTCCTGCCTATGATCAGATGGATATCAAATGTTATCAAACACTATAGCAAAAGTCTGAGTATTTCCCATGGCCCAGGAGACTGGTCAATATTCCTATCACTTAACATATGGCTCTACATTCACAATTGACATCCATTCATCTGAAACACTCGTGGCCTGAAGGTTCAAGACTGCCTTAATAATCTCCATCTGGATATTTATTACTTTTTACTTAGATATGAATATATTATAAAGTATTAGGCCTTAAATGCAAGGGTATTCTGCAAGACAATTTTGACCTATGCAATCTTTCTCCACAAACCACAACCCTGATATACAATCAACATTCTTCATGCAAACTTGTATTAAAGTGCACTGCATGGTACCCACAACCACTCTATTGTGGTGAACTCACTTGGCCTGCTCACATGGAGCCACTAATATGAGCAACAATTGTGCCAATAAAATTTGGTAATCCTTTGAATGTTAAATTATAATCATAAATTTCTTCTAAGCAAATGTAATATTCTACTGTATTACTATACAAACTCAATACAAGATCCAAAGTGCATACATTATTCTGATTATATTTACAAAATAAATTTCTATTTTTTATGGTGGTAAAAAACTAAGGTTAATTTAGTTCAAATGTATACATTAACGAACATTTCAAAGCTTATGCTTAAAACCATACTAGATACTCATTGCCAAGTTATGAATGAAAAGTCTTACTGTTAACTCCATGAAGCTGCAGTTTTCTTCTCTAATGAAAAATATCAAATGAAATAAATATGGCCACAAAGTAGAAATAAAAGCCTGATATTGTAACTTTAAATAACATAATGTGTATGAATAAATAAATGACCTTCTTTTCTATAACAAAGCCCAAGTTGACACTGGTCGATTCTTTAGCACTTAAAAATGAATTAATTACCATATTTACATGGAATCATTTTAGAAATACTCTTGCTTTCTGTATTCCAGTTAAGGAGTAAATCATCTAGGAGTAGACTCACAAAGCTTTTCTATGTACTGCCTGCTCCTAAAACCTTTTAGAATACCATATTTTGGGGAATAAGAAGAATAAGAATAAGAATAAAAAAATAAGAATAAGGAGAAGGATAAATAGTAGTAGTGGAGAGGAGAAGCAGAAAAGAGAGAGAAGAGAGCCAATAGGATGTGATCCAGTTTCCATTATCACCAAAATTTTTATCTCAGCACAAAATACACCATCTTTGGCAAAATAAATTTTTCAGACCAATATGTTTGCTGGCTTGTTTATAATCACCACAGGTAATCACACTATTACCTTGAAGATATTATATCTTTTCTTA
The DNA here is from genome assembly GCA_007922755.1 of Pedetes capensis. Lineage (NCBI taxonomy): Eukaryota > Metazoa > Chordata > Mammalia > Rodentia > Pedetidae > Pedetes > Pedetes capensis. The sequence continues at coordinate 8,360 of VMDO01032761.1, forward strand.
CTAGATTTCAAAATGCTGTAACAATAATTTAAAACTCCTAATTGCCCGTCATATATAACCATAGCCAATGGAATGTGATATACTAAATATAGAATGTAGCTACATACATGGACAATTATAAAACTACATTTATCATCATTGAACTATTTGTTAATAAAGGACCAGCATTATTCTATCTCAAGTATGGATAGGAAACTAAGAAATAAAGTGCTGTCTTTCATTCATACTCAAGCAGAAATTTTGTAGAAAAAAACAATAAACTGTCTCTGACTTCTAGATCAGTACTGAACAGATGAAGACCCATTGTCTCTTTTTAAAAAGATATTCGTTTTCCTAAAATGGATTTGGTATACTCAAGAAATATATTTAGATGTACACTCCTTTGGATATATACCAGGAGTGGTGTAGCTGGGTTGTATGTTAGTTCTGTATTTAGTTTTTTGAGGAAACTCCATACTAATTTCCATAGTAGGTGCACTAATCTCCATTACCAACAGCAGTGTAGAAGTGTTCCTTTCTCCACAGACCCTCACCAGCATTTGTTGCTGTTCGTTTTGTTGAAGCCTGCTGTTTTGACTGTGGTGATATGGAATCTCAATGTTGTTTTGATTTGAATTTCCCTGATATCTAAGAATGCTAGCATTTTTATATATGATTGTTGGCCATTTTTATCACTTCTTTTGAGAAGTCTCTGTTTAGTTCTTTTGCCCATTAAAACACAGAGACACTTGTACATGCATGCTCATTGCAGCATTATTCACAATGGCCAAGACATGGAAAGAAACTAGGTGTCCATCATCATATGAATGGATTAGGAAATTGTGGTACATATACACCATGGAGTATTACTCAACCATAATGAAAGACAATATTATGGCATTTGCTGGAAAATGGGTTGAACTAGAGATCATCTTTTTAAGCAAAATAAGCCAGACTCAGAAAGATAAACACCACATTTTCTCTGGTATGTGGAGGCTAAACCTAAATATATATATATATATATATACACACACACACATAAACAAGACATGCAAGTAGAAGGGCAGGAAAGGACATGTTGGAGGAAGGGATACAACAGGTGAACAAGGGAGATAAACATGAATAATGTACAATGAAATGCCTGTATGATAATGTCATAATAAGTCCCATTATGTTGTACACTAAAAATTACTAATAAAAAATAAAGCCATAAAAAATAAATATACTCAGGTAACTAATCTCCAGCACAGCCTTTCAGAAATTTATTTTAAACATCAGCCAAATTCAGTGTTTTAATTATGGAAGATTCACTAGTTTAATAAACCCACTCCACATTCCACTGCTCAAAGTCTTTGACAGCAGGCTCCTCACAGAGCCAACCTAACAGGTCCAAAATGCAAATGCTGCCATCTGCATCACTGTATCCACTCCAGCAGCATTGCTATTAAATTAATAGTAGAGTCTGCAGGATAAAACACAGCGGTCATGTGGAAACAGTGGAGTTTTTGTTCAATCTTTAGCAAATAGAAACAGCCAGTTCAGTAGTGGTTCCCTTAGTCAATCTGTGCCCAAGAGCTGTGTCCAATTTCCCTGACCGAAGGAATTAAGAACCAAGAAAGGAAAGGGAAGAGTAAGAAGACATTAGCTCCCTAAGTGCAAATATAAATAGGTTTCAACTGAATGAGCTTCAATGTCCTGATTGTGTAAGGATGGGCTGACAGGCTTGGAACAAACTCAAACTTTATAATTAAAGAACTAATATCTTTAAATGGTTTGTGCTATTCACAGAGAGGAAGTATGTGAAGTATATTTTAAAACAACAGCAACAACATGACATTGTAATATAGACAGTTATGCTACTGTAATTTAAGATTAGAATTTGTATTATCTGAAACTTTACTACTTGAAACTGTGGTATTTATGACAGGTAATTCTGCATCAGTTTTTACAAAATAAATATTGGGAAATATTTCATTTTTATTCTGAGAAAATTCTTTGATTTTTCTCTCTGTATCACACAAATATGGGGATTATGAGATTTAATTTTTGCTCAGGTTTATCCAAAGTCGTATATAGTTTACCATTGGGAAGACCTGGGCATGCTTAGAAATATGTTCCTTTTGAATGTCTTTGCTACATAGAAGTTTCTTTAAAGTTTTATGATTACATGAGTAACCCACAGAAAAATGCTGCTTGCCAGATGAGTAAGGCAATGCCAGTCATTATTAAAATGCTTCTGCAGCAAGATTGCGGTTCCTGGATTCAGTTCAGTGAAAAGGGGTATTAATCATCATTTTGTCACCATCCATCTACCCCTTAAGAAAGCTGTGGGGCCATGGCATTCTGCAGTGAGGTAATATCATGACTCTGCACTTCTACAGCAAAGATTGTAAGGACATTGCATGGCATGAGATACTCAAGTGAAGAAAGGGAACTCTGAGTCATTAACTTAGCTTATTAAGAAAAAGTATATGCCTAGCAAGTCAAAAAATATATTTATGTTGCTATTTAATAGGAGAAAACCAAGTTGTTTATAATTTAAAGATTGACATGGATTTTGAAGTTATTTTGATTTCGAACATTAACTCTTATTCACATCTGAAGTTAATTGAAAAGTGGAAAGATTTAAAAGCACTAAACATGAAAAATTTATTTCTCTCATATAAATATGATATATATACATATATATGTATACATATATATAAACATGTGTCCGTCAGCTTGTGCATTGGGAGCTTGTGTGTTGCTGTGATGCTGAAAACTGTATGACCAGTAATTTAGGTACCAACAAAGACACAGGTGCACAGGTTTCAACTGTGCTTTCAGACTAAGACAGAGTAGGGAGAAGGACTCTGCAGCCCAATGTAAAAACAATTAGCCATTGAAAACCTTATGAGTAACAAAGAAGCATTGTCAAATATCCTGCCCAAAAATGAGACCCCAGGCTGGAAGGCATTTAAAAGACAAATGGGGGAGAGGCACCTTCTCAAAGTAGAGTCTTATGTTAATGATGTGAATGGGGTAAAGCCCCTGGGACCTCCTTTTGCTGTCTGCAACAATGGGCTCAAACATTAAAAGATCGCGTGCCTGGCACAGTGTTTTGTTTGGTAGTGTTTTATTCCATTATATATAAGATCGCTGTGCACCAGACCCAATTCACTAGCACTCAGCTACAACAGTTATAAACCAAGATAATAAGAATAAACATAAAATTAAATATTTACCTTTGGTTTGGATTTTCCTCTCAGGTTTCTCTTGCTTTTGAGACTTTTCTTTGTATATTTCTAGAGAAACAGAATTTATAATTTAAAATTTTTTTGTAAAATATAAATTTTAAGCCATAGCTATGGTCTAAACTTTTTAATTTTATCACAAAGTACAAATTCTTATATCAAATAAGCCTACAGATGTCTGAAAGGAAAAAGTCTTTGTAACATCTTGCTACCTAAAATCATTTGTCATAACAAGAGAAAAAAGTGAGACATCTCAAAATCATAGTTATTTGAAAAAGCTTAAAAATTTACATTTAAATTTTCACTGTTAAAATTGATCATAAACTATAATTACACTTTATTTCAATTACTGGTGAAACAAATTAAGACTCTTTAACGTGAAGGTAAAAGGGGGACTATTTGGTAGGAGAAGAGGAACTAAAAAGAAGAAGAAGAGGAAGGAAGAGTATGGGGGGATAAGAAAGACAAATACCAAGCTTCCTCTCAGAGGCATAATCTAAATTTTAATCTATAAATACACACAGGACATTTGAGCAGAAAACAGTTTGTGGGGAAGAAGGGGATTAACAGGAGTGAGGAGGGAGACACGAGTGAGGAAATAAGGGAATGAACATGAGCAATATACAATGATATGCATGTAAGGAAATGTCACAATAAAATGAAACCCATTAATTTGCATACTAACTAAAAAACTACTGGAAGAAAGAATCCTTAATGAGAATGTCATTTAGATTTAGAAAGACTTAGCTTTTACATATTAAATTAAGAATTTGTGAAATGAACTGTAACCACTATCTAATAGGAAATATATCTCAGAAGTATTGACTCTAAGCTATGTTTATAATCAGCATTTGGCATTGCATTTAACCAATAATTACTTCAAGCAGATATGACACATTTCATAGAATAAGTTAGTTGCACATTTTTTCTAAATATCGAGTGTCAACAAATTTATTCAATTTGCTGCTAGCTTCAGTGTACATACATTGCCAAGTCTTAGAAAATGATGTTAATTCTGAATTTACAGTTAATTTGGATAGAAGTAAATTTGAGATTAGGGTTTACAAATGTGATTACTACCCCTGAAAAGTGACTTAATCTGAAATATGTTGTTTCTTAGAAAAAAATGCTAATTATGTTTATTTATTTATTGATCCCAACTTTATCCCACAGATGGTCTAAGATGAAACTAATTACTGTACACATTTGAAATTCTCATTTGTAACTTTGCATTTTCATTTTCATAATTTTTCCTGAAGTCTACTAAATCAAGAAAGCCATAGGAAAAATCTAAATATTTTTGGAAAATGCAGCTACTCACTTTCATTCATCTGTTAAGGAGGTAGCTACCATTTAGTGAAGATTTTCTTCTCTCAGTTTTCACCACTAATCAGTTATTTTAATATTCACAGTATTATTTCTTCACTTTCAATCCATTCCTAACTTTGAATATGCCCAGAGATATGCAAACAAGGTAAAGTACTCATTCACATCTCTGAAGAAATTTCTCTAATGTGTAAGGAAACATCTCTAAAGGGAATTGGCAAATTTCATCTTCCTTCTTGTATCACTATGTTGCTTATTTCTTGCCTTAATGCTTCCAAATTCTCCTCTATAGCAGGGTTTCTCACCTTAGCAATATGGACTTTTTAATTGGAAGAATCATTATTTAAGGATGCTTCAGGGCTATTCCATACATTCTAAGATATTTAGTAGGGTCCCTGGTGTCTACATACTATATGCCAGTAGCCCCTGTAGTCACCCATCAATCATGACAATGGGAAATGTCCGCAAGTATTATCAAATGTCCTCTGTAGGATGAAGTGAAACCCATTTCAGAATTACTGCTCTAAAAAATAGATGATAAGCAGCCAAATAACTCCTTATCACTCTTTATTTCTATACTGTTTATTGCAGTAGCCACAAGATATCTGTGCATACTAAGCACATGATATGTGATTAGCCTGAATAAAGGTATACTACAAGTAAAAATGGGAGAAGGACCCAGCAATCTACTCCTGAGGCAATCCCAAAGCAATCAGCCATTGAAAACCCTATGAGAGTCCCTATGAGTCAGACATACTTGATGGCACCTAACAACAAGAACAACAACAACATAAAAGCCTGCAGCACTACCACTATGGCCTCCAATCCCTTAAGATATCAGAAGCTAAGCAGGGTTGGTCCTGGTTAGTACTTGGATGGGAGCAGGACTCAGCAACCCACTCCCCCAAAACAATTTGCCACTGAAAACTCTGTGAATAGCAGAGAGGCATGACAATACTGTTTTGCCTATTGAACACAGGGTCACCATGAGTCGGACACCAACTCAACAGTACCTAACAAGAAGAAGAAGAAGAAGAGGTAAAAAGCACACACTAATTACAAAGAATTAGTATACAAAAGAATTAAACTATCTCATTAATAATGTTTATATTAATTATATATTGAAATGATATTTATGTGAGACATGATTGTCACAATTTTATTGATGGGTCAGTTTTGCTAGGCTACAATCCCAAATTGTTCAAAGAAACTCTTAAGAGTTGCTTAAGGTATTGCAGATACAATTAAAATACTTAAACAATTAATCTTACATAAGAAAATGATTCTGGATAACCTGAGTGGGCTTGTCTGATTTCCCTGGATAGCCTTAGGAACCAAGCTGAGCATTTCCAAGTCAAGAGAAGAAAGTCTGCCTGTGGACGGCAGCTTTATCTGTGCCTGTGTTCAAGCCTGTCTGTGATACTCCTTCCTCAATGCTTGTCCTATGGGTTCATACTTTCTTCTTCAGTTTCCACAATCACATAAACTAATTCCTAATAATGAATATCTGAACATATTATGGGTCAAAATCAAGATCTTCTCCTGTTTTGCTTCTCCATTTGAGCTCTCACATATTAGATTATATATCATTAAAATTAATTTAAAATTTTTCTTTTTTACCTTTTGAAATGTGGCTGTTAGAAGATTCAAATGATATATATTATATATTATACTACCAGAAAATCCTGGTCTAGTCCTAAGGTAAGCAAATGACTGTTGTAAAATCTCAAGTCAATCACAACATTAAACCTTTTTCAAATGAACTGAAAAAACAAACGACTTTCTCTCCTGTCAGTAACTCTCTGCTTTGTCCCTTCCATTCAAACCAACAGAGGCTACATGGAACATTAGTGTTTTGTATAACTCAGCCCCATAAAGCTAGTAAAAGATCAAAAATTTAAAATAGTTTTGGATATGCTAAATGAATCACATTAAGAAATCCTTTCTTATTCCTAGTAGGTACTAATTTGAATCCTGAGATGACATGAAATTTCAAAATTAAAAAATTACTTGAAATACTATGATACGAGGAGGCTTTAAGGTTTTCATTTAAAGTAATATTTTTCTCTCTTTAGAGGTAGAGGTGTGTGTGTGTGTGTGTGTGTGTGTGTGTGTGTGTGTGTGTGGTGTGCATGTGTGTATTAATTCCACCTCCTGGGCATTCAAAAGAATAGGGAAGGAATTTGGAACGCACCTGGGAAGATCAGGTATGAGTTAGACTCTTCTGCAGGATTTGGTGCTGAAGCCACCTGCCTGATTAATTCTGTCAGAGCATCTTAGCCTAATATAGATTTGGGGAAATAACACTGGGCAGGGTGGAGGTTTGTGAGATGAGACACTCCATATTGGTAATAGTAGAGTTCTCCACAAGGCAGGTGGATGTGTGTGCTTTACCTGACAAGTGAAAGAATCAGCAACAGGAATGACTTTGTCTCCCCTTAGCTGTGTGTGCAGCCAGTCACGGTTAGAGAAGTGTGTACTAAATTTTAACCAGAATAGAAATGAGCAGGAATCTATCCTGGAGGGGAAAATATGTAAAGAAGAAAAATCTCAAAGACTGGAATTAGAATCACCAATCAGGACTTATTCGTATCATTGAATGGTACTTTTGATCCCTATCTTTTTGAGACAGCCATACAGTATCATTCATCCATAAAGAAAAATAGAATCCTGCCATTTGTAGCAAAATGGATAACCCCAGAGGACATTATGTTAAGTGAAGTAAGTCAGACACAGAAAGACAAGTACAGAATATTCTCTCTCGTGTGGAAACTGAAAAATGTCAATCTAGAAGTAGGATAGTGATTACTAGAGATTGGGAAGCGTGTAGAGTGGGGAGAAGGGTAGTTGGACATGATCAATGTATGTTGTATGCATGTATGGAAATATCACAATAAACTCCATTAATATGGGCAATTAATATGTGTTAATAAGAAAAGAACACCCCTCATGAAAAGGGAAAGGCAAGGGGAAAATGTATTCTCTGTACCTTTTCTTAAACACATGAAAGGGAGTACACTATACTTGAAGGTGGCTGGGAGTTAGCTCAGTTGGGAGAGACCCGCTCTGCAGTCTCTGAGGTCCTGAGTCTGATTCCCAGCACCACAATAATGGGAGAAGGACATGGCAACCCACTCCCAAGGCAATCCCAAAACAATCTGCCATTGAAAACCCTATGAGGGTTGCTATGAGTCGGACACAACTCAAGGGCACCTAACAACAACAATATACTTGAAGGTAAATCTTGCAGGTAGATGCAGTCCATGTTTTTGTTTAGCAAACATAAAAATATATAAAACTATAGTGTGATTAGTCTGAAAAAGGGACAATATGTTTCAGAAAATTTTCTTTTTATTCTACAATTAATGGTGTAAACACAACCCACTTCTGGTACTCAGACCAAATTTAGGAATAAAGCTCCTACTTTTAATTTCCTCAATTCTGCATTTCAGGCTTATATAAATGAAGAGAGCCTCACTGGTCTGGGTAGAGCTACCAGGCTTTCTTTTAAGTGGGAGTCATAGATTCTAAAGAAGGTACACATTAAAATTAAAATATCTATAGTTTACAGCAAGCATAAATGAGGATGATTTAAGTGGAACTTCTTTCTTTTTTTTGGCAAGACCATCATCTACCAAATTTTTGACTGAAAGTTCATTTTTAGATCCATTAATATTTCCATAAGAGGTAAACTTAGACAAGCTCAGCTAAATTAATAATGGTCTATATATACCTACATTTCTTTGCTTATAGAGGACAAAAAATATGCTTCATGATTCAAACATAAGGAAAGATTAAATATCCTTCTACATGTTTTATTGCTACATTGCATTTTCCTTGGGGATTGGATTTCACCACTGGTGTCACTGCCGGTGGCTATCAGATGTCAGAAGGATCCAGGGATGCGTCTATATGGTGTGCCATTTTGTCCCCTTACATCTTACACAGGAAATGATGACCTGGTGGGCTCCTATCCAGTTGAAAAACATTATATTACCAACTTAGACTTCAGAAAGATGTTTTTCCAAAGATAATGCCTGATTTGTTGCTTTCAATTGCTTTTTCCAGCCCTGAACCAATTGTATAAGATTGAAAAATTAAATTTAAAATATTTGAATCATTAAAAGCAGGAATTTGATGCAGTATGGTTTTCAGCAAATTTAAGAAAAAGAAAACAAGTGCTTAGTTATTTAATAATGTCTCTACATACAGCACCCAGTATTCTCTGTACCCAGTTGGTGAATGCCCCTACTTTGTGTAACATGATGATAATGTATGATAGCATAAAACTCCATTTAAAATCATGACACTGCTTCAGGAAAAATTTACTTAAGCCTGAACCAAACTGAATCCAGGGGAAAAAGAAAGTCAGGACAATTATTATTTGCCTCCAAATACATGCGCCTTGGAATTAGGAAAAAGTCAAATGACTCTGGAAAAAATGCTAAGCCTTAGTACCAGGTACTAGCTAGAATTTTTGTAACTGGGAAATCCTAAAGATTTTGTGTCTTACAAGGTATAGAAATCAAAGTATTTTAGTCCAAGTGTGAGACTGCCCATAGGTCCCTAAAGGCAAATTTGTTTTGTTTTTGTTTTTTGGAGTACTAGGGAATTGGACCTAGGGTCTCATGTATGCAAGGTAAACACTCTACCACTGAGTGGCACTCCCCAGGCCCTTTTATTTATTTGCTTGTTTGTTTATTTATTTGTTTTAATTTTGAGACTGGGGCCCTCTAAATTGTGCAGTCGACTTCTGGCCTTGAACTCACGATCCTCCTGCCTAAGCTTTTCAAGCCCCTGGAATTATAGAGTGTGTCATGATGCCCACTCTAAAGGCAAGTTTTAACTTGAATTTAGAAAATGGAAGAAGAGAAAAATGACATGAAGAAAAGAGTTACAATTATTTCAATGTATTAGAAAGCAGTGAAGGGGATCTCTGTGTTCTACTGAGTCACTGGTAGCCTCACTTAATAAGAATTCATGGGCTGTCCAATAACATTTTACTGTATCAGAAATGATGATGTCAAGGACACTGAAGGATTTAAGAGAAGGGCATGTTAATTCCACAGAATGCCAAGGCATGGTGAAACATGCCGCCTGTAATCTCAGGGGTTTCGGAGGCAGAGGCAGGAGGTTGGCAGATTTGAGGCCAGAGGTGGCCTCTGTAACTCAAGGAGACCTTGTCTCAAAAATAAAAACTGAAAAATATGCTGGGAGTCCAGTTCAGTGGTAGAGCATTTACAAAGCAAATGTAAGGTGCTGGGTTTAATCCCTCAGTACTGCAAATAATAACAATAATAGTAATAGTAATTCCACAGAATGTGGATGGTATTTTCCTATTTCTTTTACTACTACTGATTTTTTTTATTAGAAATTTTTAATGTACATCATAATGTGATTCATTTTGACATGCTTTTCATTGTGACAATTTTCATATATGCAATTTGATAAGCATTATTCATATAGGTTACCCCTTACCCTCCTCTATGTTTCCCCCCTCCCCCCTTCCTATCTAAGTTTCCCATCCAAGTCTTCTCTATCTTTTACTATATAGTA
>VMDO01032762.1:0-18652 GCA_007922755.1 Pedetes capensis
AAATGTCTTTTTTGATGATGAATGCAACCTCATTTCTCTTTAGCTTATCATTCCCAGCATAGTAGATCATATGATTATCTGACTCAAAATGGCCCATGCCAGTCCATTTTAGCTCACTGTTGTCTAGAATGTCAATGTTTATGTGCTTCCTTTCTCTTTTAACAATTTCTAATTTTCCTAGATTCATTCTACACACATTCCTTGTTCCAATTATTAATGGATGTTTACAGTTGTTTCTCCTCATTTTGAGTTATGCCACATCAGCAAATGGAGGTCCCTGGGGCTTTACACCATTTCCTTCATCACAGTCAACTCTACTTTGTGGAGGCAACTCTTCCCCAGTAGTCTTTTGAGTGCCTTCAAACCTGGGGGTCTCATTTTCCACCATTGTATCTGACAGTGTTTCTTTGCTATCCATAGGGTTTTCAATGTGTAGTTATTTCAGGAGTGGTTTGCCAAGTCCTACTCCCTAGTCTGTCTTAGTCTGCAAGCTCAGCTGAATCATGTCCACCATGGGTAACTCTGCTGGTATCTGAGTGGCATAGCTTTCAGCCTCATCACAATACACAAGCCCCCGCAGTGTGTCAAACTGACAGATGTGTGGGGGAAGCAAAATAGTTTTTGTTAATTTTGGTCCCAATTGTGTGAGTTGTATGCATTGGGAGCAACCCTCTAAGATTTCCTATTTTATCTTATTTTAAAGGGTCATAATCAGTAGTACTTTTAAATGTTTATAGGGAAGGATATCATGGAGATTCCTCCTCAAGCTTCTGCTGTGCATAAACTAGGCAGCTCTCAATATGACTAGAGCAGGGCTATAGTTCTCCTGGATCTTCTGCTGTGTGTGGACTAGTCAACTTCTGGAGTGATCACAGGAGGGCCTTAATTTAATTTTTTGTCTGAAGTGGAAACAGGACTTCAGCACAGCATCACTCCCATCAGGTGTTCTGGGTCCCACTGGCAAGTCTATCTCTCTGAAGCCACTGGTTTTAGGTGACTATGATGAACCCAAGGCACTGATCATGCAACTTCAACAGCTGTGAGAGTGGATAAGATTACAGTATGAGGCCCATCCCATATTGGCATCAATGGAGTTAGATTCCATTTATTATCCCAAACAAGATGCCCTGCCTTGAAGGGATGTACTAGGTCTACTAAATTTTCAGGGATTCTTATTGTACCCAGCGATGGATGTTATTCATTTCAAGTCCATAAAACCTACATCTGCCTCCCTAAAGTTATCTCTCCCACTTAATGGAAATCACCTCTTATCTGGGCTAAGATTTTGGGTGGCCAGCCAATAGAATCTCATATGTTGAGGACCATGTCTGTTTTGTGGAGGTGCACCAGACTCACAAAAAGACCACAGGAAAGACTTGATCTCATCTCAGATGAGTCTCCTGGCAGTGCTTTTTCAACAATTTCTTGACTGCCCATTTCATGCATTCTGTCTTTCATGAACTCTGTGGCCCATTGGCTGTGTGTAGTTTCCAATTATTTTTAGCATTCAAGTAAGTTTCTAATCTATTTCACCTATAAATTCTGATCCACTATATGATCCTAAAGTCAAAAGCACCCCAAACTTGGGAATAATTTTTCTTAGTAATGTCTTTGTTACTTCTCCAGACTTTTCCATCTAGGTTGGGAGGACTTTTCTCCATCCTGAAAAGGGGTAGACAAATACCAGTTGGTACTGATAATCTCCAGCTTGAGGCAGATCCACAAAATCCACTACCAGGTTTTACAAGGGGGTTATCAAACCTCCTATATTCCTGGGAACTTTGTTGGCACCTAACATGGGTTGTAATGGGCACACATTGGGCACTGTTCACTTACAGCTGCAGTGAGGGCAGTGAGCCAGGGCACATAGAAATGCCATTCCCATAAAATCTCTGTTGCTATGTCTCCCACATGAGTCCTTTGATTTAACTGTTTCACAAACTAAGGGGCAAGGATCTCTAGTCTGGCAGCTTCCCTCACAAAAATTCCACTATTCTTCCTGTGTATATGCCCAAATCTCTTGGGAAAATCAAAACTTTTCTCTGAGGAAATTGCATGGAACAACTAGGAGAGGCAGGTATGAAAGGAGGGGCATGGCTAGAGTCTCTTCTGCAAGCTGCATAGATATCCTGGTAGCCCATTTTTGCCTCTCTACCTGGCTTCTGGTTCCCTCTTCTTTCTATAATGCCTGCCCATTGATGTCATTTATCATGTATAACAGTATCTTCTGTGGAGTCCAAAAAGCATCTGCCATTTTTAGGTGCCATGGAGTCAGGTGCAACTCATAGTGATCCTATGTATAACATAACAAAACACTCTCCAGCACTGTGCTATGCCTGGCACTATGTCATTGCTTCTCTGCATTTCATAGGATTTTCAACAGCTGATTTTTTCAGAAGTGCATTTCTATGTCCTTCTCCCCAGATAGCATGTAGGAGCTGTAAATTCTCCTCTTTATATTTTATTTCTTTTCTTCCCATTGTTAGAATGTCCTTTTCCTTATACATGTCTCCATGTATGTGTAAGGTAGCAAAAGCATACTTAGAGTCAGTATAAACATTATCCTTCTCAATTTCTGCCAGCATAAGAGACTTTGTTAGGGCTATGAGTTCTGCCTTTTGGGCCAATGTTCCCATGGGCAGGAGCTGAGCCTGTATCACTGAGTTTAGTATTACTACAGCATAGTCAGAAAGGGGGGTTCCTTTCTATATGAAATTGCTTTCATCTGTAATGTATTCAACATCTGAATCTGTCAAGGAGTGGTCTGGTTAGTTTCCTTGACTTCAAAAGACCACATACACCAATTTCACACAATTATGGAAAGGGGGTACTAGGTTCAATGGGGAGGAATATTGTTGAGCCTCACTGGTCAGTTCTTTACCTAGCCAGATGTCCTTGGATTTAGGCTAGCTCAGTGCCCAGAATGTGTTCTTGTTTATCCTGAGTTCACTGAAGATTTTCAGTGACCTTAGTTTGACCTCATTCCTCATTGCCCCCCAGTCCCCATAATGTCTGAGGCCATGACTCTAGATAAGTTGAGCTCAGTGAAGTTTTTTTTTTTTTTTTCAATCACCTCCAGTATCCCTTCTGCCACACAGTCTGGAGGGCATTCAGGTCTGCAAATAGCTCAGACATCTCAGGTTATAAGGCCATGTGGGTTTTCTCCCATGCACCTCTGCCCCACTGAACATGTTCTCGTTGCTTCCCTGCATGGCCCTTCTTATTTAGGGATCCTTGGAGATTTTGGATCTGCTGTTTTAGCTGCTGCTTTTGCCTGCTTTTGACATAGCTTAGAAACTGCACTCAGCAGTTAGCTTAGTGTTGAGGCGTTATGCCAAGGCTTACCTTTTTTTGTTTAAATACCCACCCCTATTCAGTACCCCAGAGCACAGCTCTTCCTTGCCTCCCCTTTTCAACAGAACCATTTTCAGTGAAGATTTGCTAGTCTTTTTATCATTTCATGAATAAAATACAACTAAACTCATCCTTTGTGGCTAAATTTTCAACATATACCATTCTTTCTTTTGAAACTGATAATTTGCGGGTATTATAATCCTAGGAAAATAAAGTTCACATCCTCTATAGCCAAATTGAGTTTCTCTTATCTCTTTTCATGTTGTGGAACAACCAGATATTTTCACCTTAAGACAAAATTCTTCCTTATTTTCAAAATCTTGATTAAGGTAGACCTTTGTTGCCACCATGAGGAGTTGTGTGGCATTCATCTCTGTAAATCCCTCTAGCTTTTGCAACTTCTGCTTGCTATATCTCTGTCTCTGTCTCTCTTATAGTTTCTCTGTCAGTATTTTTATTCTGGGCATATTTTGCCTCACAGCATCAAAGTCTCCTGAGTCTCTGTCTCATTTCTTTCCATTTCTCCATCTCTCTTGTGGTCTCTGTCTTTCATTTTTGCTACTCAGTGTCTTCCTCTCTCTTAGGGGTTTCCTCTTCACATTCTCTCTTCCAATCCTGGAGTGGAGGCCTACCTCCCTGGGCTTTGGACTTTGTCTTGGGGATGAAGCCCAAGAAACATCATTACCAGAGCTTGGCTCTTCGGCACCTGAAATTATCCTTGGCAGCAAAGGTTAAATTGGAAGATATGGGAGAGAAATTTTCTCCATTGTCCCTTTCAGAATGATTTTTTTCTGGCTCCTTCTTGACTTTCCCTTTGCTAATTTATTTTTTACTTTGGAGTCTGTTCAAACCATCAAGATCTTGCAGTAAGCCGCTAGGCAAGGTTGAATCCAGGAAGGTCTGGTTTGAACCACATTTAGCCAAAAATCTATATATGTGAACTGGTCAGGATGCCCTGGCTGTTCTCCAAAGCCAATTATTCTAACTATATATCCCTCTGTCAGCCACCTGACATTAAAAGACCATTCTATCTAAAAGAGTTTCCATAGTTCCTGATGTGTTAACTTTACTGCATTGTCTCCAATGTAACCCTTATTAAAGTTCATTATCATGCAATACAAAGGAGTAAGCTTAGACATTTTACCATCCATGCCTCCCTGGTTTGGCACATTTCATTCATTTACTTTCCATTAGAGATGTTCCTTGAAACTGCCACCTCAAAGACACTAGTCTAAAAGGGGGGGGTCATAAGAAAGGGGTATGTAGCCCTGGTAGAGCTCTGCAAAATGCACTCATACACCACTTATTACAGCATTCACACTTGAACATCACCTGCCCACTGGTGGAGGTACTTCAACACTCATACACCATTGACTTACCCTTACTAGTAGGGCACATCAGTTCCTGTCCTAGACAGGCATATTTACCCTCAGATTATTCCCATACTGAGACTATGAGTGCACCTGCAGATTCTGTTCATTCCAACATTCACACACCATGGACCTCCCCATCCTGGGGTTGGAAGTCAGGACCTCCCCTCTCCTGGTGAGGGGAAGTCAGTTTCCAGTTCATGACCTAGCTTGCAACAGTTTTCCTAAGCATTTTCTCTGACCAACTGTACTAGTATGCCCACAGGAGGTGATCAAGCTACCCTTCTGTCCCTTTGGATGGATCCTGCTTCTTGAAGCCATTGTATTATCTTTCCTGCACTGCACTATTCCTGTAAGTCATCTGGTGCATTGTCTGTAGTGGTTGTGCCAGACCATGGGAGAGCTGGCTCCATCCCCAGGCTCATAAACATCATGAGGTGGTGCCTGAGTTCTTGAGCTTGCCCTGGCCTAGGTTGCCAGGCTTGCAAACAGGGAGAAATAAACTTGTTTTGTCTTATTCCTGGCCAATGCACCATGTATGTAGTAGGATTAAGAAAAACTTGAAATAAGGACTTTGTTATGCAAGCCTAGAGTTACAGTAATGTTTTCCAAAGTCTGAGCTCTAAACAAAGGAAGCTTAGACATCTTACACATTGTCATGCACCATCTAATAAGAGCAAAGTAATGTGAAAACAGACAAAGACATGATCCTAAACAGAAAAAGAAAAAAGTAGCAGAACATGATTAAAACAGCACAAATGGATTGTTAGTCACCTATTAAACTACATGGAGCAAAGAAAAAGGATTCAAATTCCTCTAGGTGAGAAGAAAGAATTAGTCATTACATATGGTCAGCAGTTTTGTCTAGTTAATGTGCACATTTTGCTTATTGAAGGAAAACAGTATCTGGAAGGTCACTTGCTTGAGACCAAAATATACTTTATATCAAATTCAGCAGGCATCACCTAACCCAGAGAAGGGTGACACCTCTTGAGAAAGCATCTGTTAATGGCTAATTCAAGAACAAAGGAGAGAGGTTTATTTTTAAGGGCAACTTTGTCAGATTTCTTTTAGGGCTCTACTTCAATAGAAGCCTCATCATGCAACCATGGTCACTCTAACAGGGACCACAATTTGAAATTTTACTGAATTCATTATTTTCTTCCCTTCTATAATTTATATATATGGAGTCATACAGCATGAACTCTTTAATGTTTAGTTTTTTAAATTCCATATGTTTATGAGTTTATATTTTTTCATGCTATTAGTGAGCAAACTCCATTGTTATAGAACCTTAGTGAATTCATTCTTTCTTCTCTTAATGCACATGTTAGTGGCTTTCAGTTTGGGGCCATCATCAGTAATATTTGTTTGTAAGTTTATTAGAATTAACATACTTTGGTGATAAATGGAGGGATTTGTGTTTGGTATATGCATAGAAGTGGAAGCTTCTGTTCAGAAGGTTACTGATTTACACAGGATTATATCACCTTAGTTTTAGAAAATGCTTCCAGTCAGTTTTCCAAAATGTAGGTATAAATTTTCAGCAAAAAATTAGATATAATTTTGACAATGTCATTTGACATGTTCTCCTTTATGTTTAAAATATTTTTTCTGTTTAAGAATTATCTTCATGGATATGAGTATGTGGATCCAATAGAGCAGTGGCTTAACATGAGTGAGTCTTTGGGTTTGATGACCTACACCAACACAAAAAAACAAGAAGCTCCAAATTCCTAAAACCCCCAATATGCAAAAATAGCCTTCAAAAATCCAGACCAACAAAATCTCCAGAAACCCCCAGATAAACAAACAAAAAAGCAGAAATCTTCCTGACATATAATCTGAAAGATGTTTTCCTTCCATCTCTTCTACAATTATCATTTTATACAATTTAAATTTAACTGATCTATTCATTCAGAATCAATGTTTTGTGTGTGTAGCAAATCAAGTCTTTTATCATCAACCTAATAAATTGATATTTATTCAGAAATTATTATATTTGCCTTTGATTTACATTGCTGTATCTGTCACAGCCATACCAAAGTTAGGATCACTTCATACTCAGAGATGACTTTTTGTTCAACTCCTTGGTCATTGTCATTCTCATTAATGCCTTCTTCCTTGTTTATGACTACACTGCACCACATAATCAAAGTTATTCTTCAGTCAGAAATCTTCAATGGCAAGGATTCTGGGAAGATGGTGGAGTAGGAGGAATAGGAATCAGTCTCCTCAGGAGACAACTGCTTGCACTGATATTAAGCATCACAGGTAGCTAGTGAGAAACTATGGAGTCTCTCCTTAAAAGTGCATTTCCAGTGGAAGGAAATGGCAGTCATGTTATGTCAGCTTTTGCTTTTACCACAGTAGTGTCTACCCCACCAAAAGTCCTATGGCAGGCATCCCAAGACATTTTCTTGAATCAGTTGTAAGCAGCTTGTGAAAAGAAGAGTGGGAAAAAAGGCACCTGCTCAAGAGTCACCAAGGATCTGGGCTTTATACAGTGGTCCCACTTCTGTCTTTAACCATTTTGACATTCATCACCCTGTGAACACCTGAAAACTCCCTTCCCTCTTGTCTTGTATACATGCTCAAAGCCAGAATCTCAGCCCATTCCTCAAGTCTTCATTACTCCTATCAGAAAATGACCCAGGCTGAAATGTCAGGCATCAACCACTCCATTAACCCATTTAAGATCCAGGGCATTCCAAACCAGCTGTGGGATTAAAATCAGCACCACAAGGGCACACGGCAAGGCACAGTCTCAGAAAATAACTGAGAAGATTTTAAGCTTAAACTTCAGGTTGATATCCATGGAAAATCAAGCCTGTAATAATCAGAACATAAAAATAAAAGATGTTCATTCTAGGAAAATGGGAAAATTTGATTTCTTGACCTACTATATCATCAAATTTACGTGCCATGTTTTCAATGAATAAAAGAGAAGAAAAAGCATATAAAGACATAGGGAAAATGTGGTCTATTCAAATGCCAAATAAATCAATTGGTCCAATGATGTGCCTAGGAGACAAAGAGTGAATATCTATCTTAAAAGCCAAGTGACATGGGGCACACTGATAAACCCAGCAACTGGGCAACATGAAGCAGGAGTATGATGAGTTTGAGGCCAGAGACAGCCAACACAACTTACACAGGTCTTGTCTCAATACTACTTGAAAAGGCACTGCAGGTGCTACTCAGTAGTATAGCACTTGCTTAGCATATGCAAGGCTGTGAACTTAATTTTCCTTTATTTAAAAAAATTTCTCAAGGAATTCTACTGTGAATGAAATGAGAAAACAATCCCATTCTTAATTACCTGATAATGAATAAGTTTCCTAGAAATTAAGGAGGTGACCAAGGAGATCATAGACACCCACAATGAATACTATAAGAAATTGAAGAAATAAATTGAAGAAAAGCATTGAAGTTGGAAGGATAAGGAAATTAATGTTGTTAAATTTGTTATGTTACCAAAGCAACCTACAGATTCAATATAGTTATTAAAGATCCAAGGACAGTCTTAGAATATTAGCAGAAAATAGAATTCAAATTTACATGGAAACAGAAAAGACAATGCACAGCACAAACACTCCTACATAAAGAGCAATGCTGGATGTATCAAAATATTTTATTTCAAATTATTCAATGCAGTCATAGTAACAAAACCAACATGGTGTTACCATAAAAACAGACACTCAGACAAAGGAAAAGCTAAATAGCATTCACAATTTAATCCATTCAACTATAGTCATGAGATTCTCAACAAAGTTGTCAAAAGGATTTTTGAAAGTTGTGCTGAGAAAACATGTCTACATGTAGAGGTCTAAAGCTAGATCCCTAGGTCTGAAACTCTACAAAAACCAATTCAAAATGGATTAAAGACCTTAACATAACCACCAGAAATATGAAACTACAAGACTTCAGATTTTAGACACAAAACAAATAAAATATCAAGGAATAAATGTAATTAATAAAGTGAAAGACCTCTAAAAGCAAAAGTATAAAGAACGCAGAAATTGAAGAAGACATTGAATGATGGAATGATCTCCAGGTGCATGGATAAGCACAATTAATATTAGGGGGTGGGGATGAGTAGACACTATGGTATTTAGGGATGAAAATGACTCAAATTAACTATAATTGAAAATTCAGGCTTTTCTTCTGTGTACTGAAAGCTTTCAATACACTATACATTCCAGAAATATTACAGCAGATGGATTCTGACAGTGCAGTTATTATCCTAGTGTATACAGACTTTAGGTATTTCCTATGCCACAGTATTCCTAGAATCCTCTTCCCACTGAACAATTTTGAAGCCATGACAACCATTGATTGTATGGTGTTCAGGCCTTGAAAAGAATAAGAGATGCAAGAAGAGGTAGAATGTTTAGGAGACTTGACATAAATGCCAGCTCAGGGGAGAACTGATTAAATTAACTGGAGGTAAGCAATGACAGGTGACAGAAAAGAACCTTATGCAACATTATCAGAACATATAGAAAAGAATTAGCTTTAGTCCCTTAGAAATATTGACATCATGTTTTTATTTTACTAAGGGATTCAAATAGTTGAGTTAGAAGTTCAGAGAGCATGCATAATATAAAAATTCCTACTGTGAGGGATGCAAAAATGATAACTTCATTCTACCTAATCTATGAAGCAGGTAGAACTGAACCTAGAAGTAAAGTCATAAAGATGATGAAAATTTAGGTACAGAGACATTAAGCATTTTTAATTTCATGTTCTGATGAGGGGTTAATTTGTTATTGTTAGGCATAGTCAAGTCATATCTGACTCACAGCGACCCTATGTATAGCAGATGAAACACTCCCTGACACTGTGCCATGTCCAACTCTATATCCCTTCTCTGCTCTTCATACATTTTTTGATGACTGACTTTTGAGAGTATGCTCCCAGCTCCTTCCCCCATTTTATTGGTGCTGGGGATCAAACCCATTGATTGCCTCAGGGTGTATAGAACAAGCACTTTACCAACTGAGACAATTCCCAGCCTAAGGGGTTAATTCAGATCTAGAAACTGGCTGAGTGCTTACAGAGAGAAAAAAGTGGACTGCCATGCTTCCCTAAAAGTTGGTTAATCATGTTCATTCAGTAATCTGGCTGTGTATTTAGTTTTTGTTTTTATACATGTCAAATATGTTCTCATCAGCTGGTATGTTACAATTTTTGTTGTAATTCATCTCCTTTAACTGCAAAGATTTTTTAATAGGCCAAAAATGAAGTATGTGTGAACATTCTCATGTCGTCATTAAAGTAGATACACCAAAGGCAATACAACACAGCAGGAGCTTTCCCCTTACTAGTTATGGGCAAAGAGGCAATAATGACTTGGTGCCATAGTAGTAATTCCCTGCGTAAATAAAGTTATTTGCAATGAGTCAAGACTGATGAATGATTTCATGATAGGGTCAATTTATGTGCTCTGGCATATGTATGGCATGAAGTCTTCTGCATTTGAAAAATGGAAATATTAGGTTTTCAGCTGTCTTTCAACTATGTACATTTAAAAGATACATTACTGAAAGCAGTTTTAGTATCACTGGAATATTTAGCGGAATGTAACAAGATTTCCCACATGTATATACACTCATCACCTCCACAACCTTCTAATTCCCATAGCAGAGTCATGTATTTAGTACAATAATGGTAATATTTTTTGTACAGGTGCATATGAGATAACCTATGCCTGACTGGTGGTTGTAGAAACTTATAATAACAAAGTTAAATTTATTTAAATATACCTTACCAGGTTTTACAATAAAATAGCCTCATCATATTCACAGATTGCGGATGGATTCTAGATACAATTACCATCCCCATGAACTGCGTGATATGCCTGGAGATACAGAAAGTGTTCCAGCCAAGCAATTTTTATTGACATACACTATCTACAAAGGACTAGATGATTCTTGTGGATTCTTCTTACTTTTTACAACAAGTAATGGATATTGTAGGTGCACCACTAGAAATGCTGGAAATCTAGGCTAGGATTCCCATAATAGATGCTGAGAAGCCCACTGGGTTTAAACAATATCCACAAGCACATTGAACACCATGTTTCATTGTCATTTGGCTTAAACTGCAATGGTCAGAGTTAGTGAGGTTTGAATTAATTTAGGAGCCACCAGGGATCTGTGTGGGGTCTAGGTCTCCATTTCTCCTCATGAGCCCATACCTCAGGAGTTTTTCTGCTACATGGGTGGCTTTGTCATTCCACAAGGTTCAGTACAGAATCCCTTTTTCTGATATGATAATTTGGATGACACGTGGATGACACATGATTTCATTTCTGGACCTGCCTCTCAGGTTACAATTGAAAATAGTCACCACCTTCCTCATCTTTGCCAGGATGGTGGTCTCAGTGTAATGCTCTCTGTAGCCAGGTCTGTGCTGGAGGAATGCAGCCAGTTCCTGAGATATAGGTCTTGTGGTTGTGTGACCTCACCTCACCTCAGACCTTCAATTATCATTTCACCTGCAGTAGTGATAGGGGTGCAGGCTTGGGGAGTCAAGAACTTTCCTGAAAAGTTTTTCTCCCAGGAGATAGTTTACCTAAGAACAGTCCAATCTTACTGTTAGCACGTCTGAAAATATTATTGTGGCGTTTGTAAATAATTTTAGCTCTCTGTGATCCCTGGCAGCAGAAAGCATCACACAGGAGAGGAGCAGGAAATACTAAGCTCTGATACGTGAAGGACTGGCACTCAGCTGTGTTTCTTCTAAAATATTTATTGCTTTTCTGAGTTATTTCCTACCCCATATATAGTTATTTATTATTATTCATCTCAGTGAGATACATCATCATCTGAACTATTAGAAGATGTAGCAGAGAAAATGCCTGGGAAGAACTCTATTTTTACTGGTAATTGTTTAAAAAATTGTATACCTTTATGAAGTTGATTATTTTTACCCCACACCTCATAAAATCAGCATAACAAATATTTCCCTGCCTTTAACCATGAACAATTTCTGCAAGTTGACAATTTCATACTATTTTCTTGTCGTTTGGAAATAAAAATGGTTTAGCCCAATAGTTACTAGGCTAAGGCATACTCTGCTTAGAAATAAACAGTAATAATTCCTCCAGTCTGTGCTTTTGGTCTCCTTTAGATACTTTTATCCTGTCTAGTTCACCCTCTTCTTCTCAGACTATGGTGACCATTATTCCACTCTATTCTTCTGAAAGCTTGGATTATTTATATCAATAAATGAGTGAGAACTTGTGTTGTATCTCCATCTGTGTCTGGTTTGTTTCCTTTGACATAATGATATCAATTTCTATCCATGTTCCTGCAAATGACAGAATTTATGTTATTTCTTTTGCTTTTGGCATTGTTATTTATTTCTTTTCACTGTGGTCTGCACCAAAATTATCTCATCAGAGTCAAATTTCCCACAGTCAGTCAGTGCATTTTCTGAATTATCCAATTCCAGGTAGAACCAACAGGTGAAATCAATGACCCAAACCAAAAATTTTGGTGCTCTTCTTCCTCAATTTGGAGGCCACACAGACTTTCTGTCTGAAAATCAAATAGTCCTGCTGTTCAAGTAGATCATTGAAAGCGTTCTCCCTGCTTTTCTGTCCTTTCTCTTTGGTGAGAGTTTGGAATACAGGAGATTCTTTACAATATTACAAGAGTCCTTTCATGGTTTTTATTTTACACCTATAATCTGCCTGTGCCCCACCATGATTATCAAGGCTTTCCTGGGAGAACAGCAACCCCAGTGCATGTTCTTGGTGCCTTAGTCAAAAATCAAATGTCCATGGTAAGATGGAGATTTAGAAGCTCCCTGTGTGTGACCGTGTTGAAGGAAAAGAGTGAGGATAACACAGGATAGTCTCTATCCTAATGACAGAAAACTAGAAGAGCATGGAAATCACAAACAATGTCAGAGGACAATTTCAAACCACAGGGACAAAGAAGAACTGCATAGCAGGAAAACATGAGCAGGATATGACACCAGCTGTTTCTCCCTGGATGTGGAGGATAACAGACGTGTCATCATAAGGATAGATGGATAGTCCAAGTGAACAAGTGGCCAGTTCTACCCATAGGACAAGGCTACAGTTCCGCCAACAATTGGGTCTTTTGGGGGATTTGTGAGATAGTGATTCCCATTGTCTGAAGGGTCAGTATTATAGAGGAGAACCACTTTGTCACACCCCATACTTGAAATAAGGCAGGATAGAAAGACAGGGGAAATCTGGGAGACATAGGAAGGAAAAGACTTCTCTTACCTTGGGATCTAGTCTGAGTCTTCTCAGTTGAGAATTCTAGTACAACCAAAAAATCAAAATTGCTATAAGAACTACCTACATAGGGTCCTGTGCTTTCCTGAGAATCTCAAAAAACCAGGTTATGGACAATAATGAAAATTAACAGGCCTAAGTAATTTCCTTGTGAGTAGATGTACTAAGAATTTCCTTGACTATCCAAAACTGGGCTGGGATTTAGCTCAGTTGGTAGAGTGCTGCTCTGCAGTCTCTGAGATCCTGAGTTCAATTCCCAGCACCACAAAAATGGGAGGAGGATGTGGCAACCGACTCCCAAGGCAATCCTGAAACAATCAGCCACTGAAAACCCTATGAGTCAGACATGACTCGAGGGCACCTAACAACAACAACAACAACAGCAGCAGCAGCAGCAACAACAACAACAGAGTTCTCTGCTCAGAACACAGAAAGAATGGAGAGCAGTTTTAATTTTTGGAAATAAGACCATACAGGGTCACCTTGCCAAATAGTGGTAATTAAAATGACTGAGAAGAGGTAGAAATGGTGATTCAACTCATCAGAATCTCCAATGTAGGAAAAGAAACAGTGAAGTAATTTGGAGGATACAGTGTCCTCCAGGAGAGTGATTAGCTGCCAAGAGGTACTGCAGGGGGAAAAAAAGGACAGCTCTGCAGGATTCTCCAGGGAGGACGCCAGGCTGTGAGTCCTGCTATGTGTGCTCAGGCATGGGGATTTCAGTTTTAACCAGGGAGAAATTGTCACCTTTGTGGCATCTGATGGTATGGGAACTGTGATCTAGATTAGGGCTGTTTGGGCAGTTGCATATGTGGGCAAGTAATGCCTGGGACAGAGAAAAAGCAGCTCCAACCACTGGAATCAACACCCAGGAGGGTATTGAATGTCCTGTGCTGTGTTTTGTGGCTAGGTGTGCTGGTAATAGATAGAACCACAGATGCTGCTGTGACTGCAGACTGGAGGGAGACAGATGTGACACTGTTGCATTTGGTAGGCCAGTCATGCCAGAGAGAGGTGGCTGGTGCCACTGAACTAGGGGCCACTGGGACAAGACAAGGGAAGCTGCTAGGAACAGTGGCCCACTAGTGAATTTTGGGCAGAGAGAAAAATTGGTAACCTGACTGAGCACCCCTAACCAGGAAGTGTATGCACCTGTGAAGACTGAGGTAGGAGAAGCCAACTACAGTGCTACATGTGGAGACTTGTCAATGGGCATCCAGATAGTTTGTGAGTCAGAGGGACACGAAGAGATAGGAAAACTGTTCAAGAACATGTGGAAATATGGCATAAGTCTTAATATGAGTGACATTCACATAATCTGGATCAATCAATGCAAATTGAGCAGTTCAGGACTGGTAATTGTTTTTTTTTTAAATATTTTTCTTCACTTCTCTAAGGGGGTTGAACAGGCCATTCTGTGGTTCTACTTTTGCTATTTGTACTGTCCTGGGGCTTTGACTGATTTTTTTATTGTTATTTTGATCAATACCTTCCTTTTCCTCTTTCTCTGAGAGTGTTGAATGGTTCTTGGATCCGGCTTTGTCAATGAGAAGTGCTGTCTGTGTTTAATTAATTAATTAATTATTATTATTTTTCAATATTTGTTTTTTTTCTGAGGGAATTCAAAGATTCTTAGATTTTGCTTTTGCTATGTGTACCACTCTGTGTGTTATTATTATTTTATAACAATAGTTTCTCTTATTTCTTTCTTTCTCAGAGTATGTTGAAAGGTCCTGGGGTTCTGTTTTGCAATGCGTACAGCTCTGCGTGTGTAATTGTTTTTAATATTATTTTTACCAGTCTCTTTTTGATCTTTTCTCTGAGGAAATTGAATGGCTCTGGGGTTCTTTCCCAATGTGTACTATTCTGTAGGTTTGATTGATTTTTTATTACCCTTTGATCAATACTTTGTGTTCTCAATTTTATTCTTTCCTTGATTGAATGTAGTAGTTCTGGGGTTCTGTTTTTTCAATGTGTACTGCTTTGTATGATCGATTTTTACTATGATTTGTATCAGTACTTATTTCCATCTCTCTTGTAAGACAGAATTTTATGGTTTTGAAGTTCAACTTCTGCAATGTACACTGCTCTGTGTGATAGATATTTTAACATTATTTTGATCAATATTTGTTTTTTCCCTTTATCACTGTCTCTGAATGGGTGGAGAGGTACTGAGTTTTGTTTATGAATGAGTACCTGAAGATTTGTCAAAACTGAATCTAGGGCTTTAGTCCTCATACATTGGCTAGACCTTGCACTCAGACCAAACAATGAGCAATTCTCAACAGAAAAACATATGAAACATGAAAGGTCAGGTTGGATGGGAAGCACATCTAAACCAAGGCCATTCAATGGACAATTTCAAAGTAACAGAAGTCTTAGAGATGCTAGAAAAATAATTTATAAACCTACTGGTATGTATGTTGAAAGATCTCAAATATATCATGAGATCAATTCAAACACTACACAGAAGATATATTTAATTTAGTAGAAAAATTTTGCAAGGAAATTGAAGTCCAGAAGAAGAATCACACAGAAATACTGGAATTACAAATCAAACTCAATCAACTAAATAATACAGTATGATCTTCAGCCCAACTGGACAAAGCAGAGAACAAGATCTCTGCTATGGAAGGAAATGTAGAGGATCTTACCTACTTAGATACAAAGAAAGAAAGAAAAATGAGGCATCATGATCAATACTCTCATGAGGTCTTTGATAAAATGAAGAGATGCAACCTACAAATTGAGGGAGTGCATGAAGAAGCTTAAAATATCACTAGGGGGTTAAGAATACTATTCAATGAATGATAAGTGAAAACTTCTGAAAACTAAGGGAAGAAAGAGACACAACTGAAGCATCCAGAACTACAAATAGTATAGACCAACTCATATTCTCTCCACAACATATTATAATGGAAATACTAAATCTAGAGAGCATAGAAGCTATTCTGAGATCTGCAAAAGAGGAACATCAATTCTCTTGCAAAGGCAAACACATTGGAACAGTGGCTGGTTCCTCAATAACAATGTAAAAGGCAAGAACAAATAGGCCAGACATCATCCAAACCCTGAAAAAGAACAACTGCCAACAAAGATTACAACACCCATTGAAGCTGTCTTTTAAATGAGACAGAATTCAAGACATTCTATAATATCCACATGTTTAAATGATTTACAACCACCAAGCCAGCACTTCAGAGGATGCTAAATGAAACACACCATATAGTAGTTGAGAGACAACTACAAATGCAATATCATATATGGGAATAATAGATATGAGAAGAATTCAATAATACAACAGCCTGAATATGAATCAAAATAGTAACAAACAACAAATTGGTGCAGAATAATAAGCTCCTCTCAATAATAACCTTAAAAGTAAGTGATCTCAACTCACCAGCCAAGGCCAATTGGGTTAAAAAAACAAAAACCCTCAATTTGTTGGACTCAAAAGACTCACCTCATCCACAAAGACCATAAAAGTCTGAAAATCAGAGGTTGAATAACAATATAGCAAGCATGTGGCAACAAAAAAAAAAAAAAAAAAGAGGAGTAGTGACAGTAATTTCAGACAATGTAGGCTTCAATCCGAAACTAATCAGAAGAGAAAATCTTTGCCAAAGCATGTTTGTAAACAGAACATTTAACCAGGACCCTGTACTGAGACTTAATATTTCATACCAAACAAAAGTGCACCTAGCTTCATAAAACAAGTTTTATTTAAGACAAAGGAATACATCAGGCTGGACACAATAATTATATTTTTATTGTTGTGGTTAGATACTGTACCATCTTATCTGACTCATAGTGACCTTGATGTGGTATTCAATGGCTGCTTGTCTCAGGACAATAAGTAAAGAAGATTTTAATACCCATTTATCTTCAAGAGATAGGTTATAAAGGCAAAAAATCAGTACAGAGATGAGGGACTTAAACAGCACCATAGACCAATTGATCCATAAAAATATCTACAGCATATTCCAGCCAGAAGATGCAGAATACACATTATTCTCCATGCCACATAGAACTTTTTCTAAAACATACCATATTTTTGTTCACAAATAGCCTCAACAAATTCAAAAATTGACATAATCCCCTGTAAATTTTCAGACCACAATTGTACAAAAAAAGAACTCAAAAGCAAGACAAATCTCAGTAATGTTACAAATTCTTGAAGTCTAAAATGACACTTCTGAGTGATCAAAGAAATTAGAGAAGAAATTTTAAAAACTTTGCAAACTAATGAGAATGAAAAGTTACCCTACTAAAATTTCTGAGATATAGCAAAGGCAGTTCTAAGAAAGAAATTGATAGCCATGAGTGTTTTCATCAAAAAGTTAGGGAAGGCTCAATTAAATAACTTAATGACACACCTCAAGGCACTAGAAGGCCAATAACTAGCCAACACCAGAGAGCCTACAAAAAAGAAATCACCAAGATCAAGGCAGAAACTTATCAATTAGAAACCAAAAAGACAATACAAAGGATCAATGAAACAAGCAGTTGGTTTTTCAAAAAGGTAAATAAAATTGACAGTCCTTTAGCCAGAATTACCAAAAGAAAGGGAAAAAAGGCCAAAATTTTAAAAATCAGAGATGATAATAGAGTCATAACCACATATATCAATGATAAACAGAAGGTCACCGAGACAACTTTAAGAAATTAAACTCAGCAATGAAGTACAAAATGAAAGTACAAAGAAACTGATAAGTTCCTCAACACACACACACACACACACACACACACACACACACACACACACACACACATATATATATATATATATATATATATATATATATATATATATATATATATATATATATATGTCCAGATGAAGCCCCATGGAAGCAAGAAAATTAAACAGACCCATTATATTCATGGAATTGGTGACAGTAATAAAAACTCTCCCAACAAAGGAAATTCCAGAACCTGATGGGATCACAGCTTAATTCAGTCAAACATTCAAGGTATAATTAATATGTATTTTTGAGTTATTACAAATAATAAAGAAGGGACACTTCCACATTCATTCTACAAAGCCAGTATTACTCTGATATCAAAACTGTACAATGACTCTTCAGAGAACAAAAAGTATTGACCAATTTCCCTGATGAACATGGATTCAAAATTCCTCCACAAAATTCTGGCAAACAGAATTCAGTAATCCATAAAGAAGGTCACGCACAACAATCAGGTGGGCTTCATTCCACACATGGAAGGCTGTTTCAACATATGGAAGCCATTCATGTAATTCAATGTAATCACACCATTATCTCAAATGATGCTTAGGAGGCCTTGGGAAAAATGCAACACCATTTCAGGTTTAAGGATCTCAAGATACTGAACATAGAAGGAAAGTACCTCAACAAAATAAAAGCTGTTGATTACAAGGCTGAAGGCCTTGTAATATAAATAATAGCTCTCTATTACAAGGAACCCCCACACGTCTGTCAGTTTGCCGCACTGTGGGGGCTTGCGTGTTGTGATGAGGCTGAGAGCTCTGCCACTGTAACCTTAGACATGAGCAAGGTTACCCAAGGTGGACAGGTTTTCAGCTGAGCTTCCAGACTAAGACAGACTAGGGAGTAGGACCTGGCGAGCCACTCCCGAAACAACTAGCCATTGAAAACCCTATGGATAGCAA
>VMDO01032763.1:0-18616 GCA_007922755.1 Pedetes capensis
GAGAGATTAAAAACAGCTGGAACATGTGTCTATTTTCACCTCCTCCATCTGGAACTTTGGTTTTGGATATCACAGATATTTTCCAAATAAACCTCTGCTGAACAAAATGATAAATGTGGAAAAGACATGCATACATGGACAACTCTCTTCGTTTGAAGAGTTTTACAGAACCCAAAGCATTATTGTGATTCTAAGCATAAAGCTAAGTCTTTGAAGAATGAAAATAAATTTAATATTGACAAAAGATGATATTTAATTTACGTTTAAATCAGGAAGTGTTGTTAACTACAATGTTGGCTCTCTATTTAATTATCCTATTTATCTGGGAAGTAAAACTTAGGTCTTTAAATAATGTTGATATTTGAATAGAGCAACGGGACAACCAAAATAACGTGTAGCCCACCTTCTACGTTTCTATCAGTGCTTTACTCTCAAATTTATCCCTTTACTTAAATTTTCCTGATGAAATGACTGGAGCTAAGCACTTATGTCATGCCCTAACTATTATAACTTCCTCACTTTTTCCTGCTGACAGTATAGTTTTATACCAATGGATCCCTATCATAATTCTAGGATAATCTGTCAAAATTGGTTTGATAACATCACTCCTCTTGTTTAGACTAAAATGTCAAATCCTTGGCCTCAGTAATATAGGTCCTACTTCAATTTTCAATGGGGGTTAAGAGCTGTAGTTTGTTTTTAAAAAAATCAGTTTTGAGTTTAAATCCCAGTTCTTCCAAATACAAGAACAGTTTGCATGGATTCACTGTCTTAGGCCAACTGATGAGTTGTAGGGAACAAAAGTAAGATAATGGCAGAGAACATAGATGAAAAATGGAAAGGGATTAGGGGTAACCAAATTAACAAAACTTTGTGACCAATTGATTATTGTTGTTGTTGTTGTTAGGTGCAGTCCAGTCCAGTCTGACTCATAGCCACCCTCATAGGGTTTTCAATGGCTGATTGGTTCGGGATTGCCTTGGGAATGGGTTTCCACGTCCTGCTCCCATTTTGCAGTGCTGGGAATCAGAACTCGGGCCCTCAGAGCCTGCAGAGCAGTGCTCTACCAACTGAGCTAAATCCCAGCCCTACCAATTGATTACAAGAGAGAAAAAAAAATGGTTTGAAGCATGCTACCTACCTTAGGCTACTGGGTGGAACACTTAAGAAAGAGAATCCAGGAAGGAAAAGGTTTGGCAGAATGAGGAGAAAATTATTATTTTTAATTTTGTGCATGAAGTCTAGGTGAATGTATTTATTCCAAAGTAGTTGAGAACCAGAGAATGGGAGCTAAGGAAAAGATAAAAATTTTGGAGGCAGCATAAAATTATAATTGCCACATTCATGCAACATAAAACCATGAGGTATAAGTTCAATCTATCACAAAAATATATAGTCTAAGGGTGTAGCACATTTAAAACTCTTGATTTTATTGGATAATACAGCAATTAAATTAAAGTATATTCCATAAAACTGACAGATAAAAGCATTTAATGAAAATTCATATAAAAATCTTTGTATCATTTACCTTGAACTTTTGGCACAGTATAAGACAATTCAGAATTTATGGCTACTTGACTATCTCAGCAGCTACTTTCACAAAGACTAGAGTCATAGATTTGGGATTCATGGTTAAGTGATATTTACTAGACTGGGAGAGATATTGGGGCTGGAAGAGGTCATGATTACTCTTCTGCTGTATGTTTAGAGAAGTTCTTTTCTTTTGTGACCATGCACCTATTTGGGGGATAAGTGAGAAAGGACAGTGTCACCTGTCTAACCAGCCAGATTACTCCAGGGCAGCCAAACGGGTGACAGATGGAGTCAGATTACCCTCACATTCCTATAAGAGAAGATATTTTTCACAGTTCTGGCCATATCCACTCAACATAAAATAGAATCTGATAACAATTATGAGTTGCTAGTGCACAGTGAGAAGTCAAACACCAAAGCCAGTTCTTGCCAAGTTTTCCTTTGTGTTTTAACCGCATGATCTATATTCTTCATTAGGCTATGCTTCATCTGTCTAAACAACAAGCTGTTGTCAGTTTATAAAACTTAACCATTCTTAGCCCAGACATGCTTATACATGCTTCTGTAGAGTTATGAGAGAATGGGGAATTTTGTTTTTCATATATTTACAGAAAATGCTACTTGAGAAACAGAAACCAAACCTGAATCTAAGATTGTTTGCGAGAACTAAAAGTATATTCACTATTAAAATAGTGATGAATAGTGAGTCTCCATTTCTTCTGGGAAATTTTTATTAGATGTTTCTGATACCTTTGAGGTAGGTGCTTTGTGGAGAGATTACATGTGCTTTCTGAAAGTGACATTCAGGTGAGCATTCACTTGTTGAGTGGATTGTGCACTGCAGAATCCGCTAGAAGCTGTTTTTACATCATGAAGATTTATCTGTAATTTACATTTATTTCACTTTAGTAACCTTGAGGATTTTTTCATTTTGATTAGCTATTTGCACATTTTTTATCTGTGGATTGTTCTGTTCGTCCTTTCTTCTCCATTCTATATGGACTTCTTGACTACTTTTCTCACAGATTTAAGAAGCTTCATTTGCTAGTGGAGTTGGTTATCTTTTTGCTTACTAATGTTATGTAAATATTTTTAAATTTTAAAGAATATTAAGATATGAATGGTAAAAGGAAATTTTTAAATTAGGATAAAATAACCACATATACTATAAATGCTAAAATTGTACATATAAACATAGTGTTTTGGAAAAAATGGCAAATTATATCACCTACATTAACAGATATTATACTATCTATGTAGCATAGGATTCTAATAATTTTCTGGTTTTGTGTGCTTAATGTTCTTTTCAAAATTTGAACAATGAAAATTATTATTTTAAAATATTATGGGAAACTTACTGAAGTTTGAGAAAAAGAGAACTAATATGTTCTTAACACTCATATCTATCTATCTATCTATCTATATGATAGGCATTACTTAACAATGTTCTGTTAGGGACTTTAATTAATTAATTTGTTTATACATTTTTTTGATATAAGATCTTGCTGTTAGCTCAGGCCTGAAATTCACTATGTATCCCAGGCTGGCTTCAAACTAACATCAGTCCTCCTGCCTCTGCCTCCAATGTGCTGACATTACAGGTTTGTGCAACCATGCCTGGCTCTGATTATTTCTTTTTTGTTTGAACATCACATAGTGTACTTATACAAACTAAGATGGCTATGATGTCCCTAGGTTATATATAATTTTTATGAGATCACCATTGATTATACAGGTGATCTGTGGTTGACTGAATGAAAAAGTCTTCAGAGGGAAACATTTTGTTGATGTGGAGGAGGTGAAACAAAAAAGGGCCGAAGCACTAAAAGGAATCAAAATAGACTAATTCAAAACCTGTTCTAACAGTGGAAAACAATGTCTTGATATGTGTGTTGTGTCAAATACAAAGTACTTAGAAAGTGACTGAAGTTGGAATGTGTAAAAATAAATACACAATTTTTTATAAATAAATTCTTGAGTTTCCTGGGTCCCACCTCATATGTGTATAAAAGTATTCATATGTGTTTATTTTGTTAGTTTTGTTTCATTTTCCTTCTTGAGATTTTTTTCTATGCATATGTTTTTCCATATATATTTGAATTGGCACCAGGCTGGTGTATACAGTGTTAAAGATTTTTTTTTTTAATTTGTGTCTCCCAACATCTTTGAGTCTGCAGCCACAGCATCCAGTGCACCCTAGCATCCAATCCTGCCTTTCTTGGAAGCAAAGTAGGGTTGGCCTACTTAGTCCTTGGATGGGAGACTGTCTGGGAATACCAGGTGCTGTAAATTAGGGAAAAGGACCTGGCAATCCACCCCTGAAACAATCTGCCATTGAAAACCCTACAAATAGCAGAGAAGTACCGACAATAGTGCTGGGCATGGCACAATGTCAGAGAGTATTTCTTTCTGTTGTACCTATGGTTGGCATAAGTCAGACTTGACTCAACTGCACCTAACAACATCTTTGAATTTCTTTCCTATATTCTAGAGACTTCCCATCTATGAGGTTTTTTTTTTTTCCGAGGTAGAAGATATAAACCCTACCTTCCCAGTCTCCTTTGAAGCTATTATACAGACATGTCACCTTGGTTCCACCAAGTGGAATCTCCAGCAGATGAGTTGTACTTAGAAATGAGTAGGATGTCCAGGTGTCACACATGTGGCAGCTAATATCCTTATAAGTATGGAAGCAGCTAGTTTTTCGTTTTGTTTTGTTTTGGTTTGGTTTGTTTTTTTTTTTTTTTGACACAGCAATGGTGGGATCCAGTCCTGAACATTGTCAGTTCTGAGAGAATGGCACCAGAGCTTGCACTAGAAAAGCCCTCTCACTACGCTTGAACAATAGATTTGGCTATTTAGTTTCACAATTTTGCTTTCTAAACTTTCAAAATATTTAGGAAACCTTAAAATATTCTTGAGTCGTAAAGTAATTTGAGTGGATTTTGTATTTTTAAGCAGCATTGTTCGATGACTTGCAGTTTCCATGTTTCCTTTCTTTGAATATCACATTAGTTTTAAATAGCTTCAGCCTACTATGCCACAGGGATGGGATTTAGCTCAATTGCTAGAGCACTGTGCTGCAGTCACTGGGGTCCCAAGTTCAATTCCTAGCACCGCAAAAATGGGAGAAGGACCTGGCAATCCATGCCCAATGCAATCCTGAAACAATCAGCCATTGAAAACCCTTTGAGGGCCATTATGAGTCAAATACTGACTCGATGGCACCTAACAACAACAACAACAACAACTATGCCACTGCCTGCAACCACACCACTATGGTGTCCAATCCTGTCAGATCTCAGAAGCTAAGCAGGGTTAGGCTTGGTTAGTACTTGGATGGGAGACCACCTGGGAACACCAGGTGCTGTAAGCTTGGGAGAAGGACCCAGCAACCCACTCCTCAAAAGCAATCCACCATTGAAAACCCTATGAATAGAAGAAAAGCATTAACAATACTATTTTGTCTGTTGCACATACGGTCACTATAAGTTGGACACTGACTTGACGGCACCTAACAACTCTGTCACTATTTAAATATGCTAGAGTATATTTATGGGCTGGGATTTAGCTCAGTGGGTAGAGCGCTGCACTGCAGTCTGAGGTCCAGAGTTCAATTCCCAGCACCACAAAAATGGGAGAAGGGCCTGGCAATCCACTCCCAAAGCAATCCCGAAACCGTCAGCCATTGAAAACCCTATGAGGGTCGCTATAAGTTGGATACCGACTCGATGGCACCTAACAACAACAACAACAATGCTAGAGATTGTAGAGATTATGTTGGCTAGAACTTGGTGACAGTGAAGTAAGAAAAATATGGAACATATGGGACATAGTTTGGAGAAAGATCTGATAGAATTTATACATAATCAAATTGAGATTTTAGACCAACTGAATTTTCAGTGATAAATTGATTTTCACTTGAACAACTTGAAATAGATGGTGGTGAAATATACTGAGACACAGGAAAATGAGTGAGGACCAGATGGATGGAATGGGGAGAGAGAGCTAGAGTTCTGTTTGACCTTGTTAAGTTTGATGTACCTTTTGAATGTTTTTGTGAAAATTTAAAATCTGAAGTTCCATATAAATAGCTGGAGTTTTAGAGTTGATATCAGATATGGGTTCATTAATTTTCATTGATTGAAACTTCAGAATTTAATGAGGGTACATGGAGAGAAGCAGTAGAGAAAGTGGCCAAAGAGAAGTCTCATGTATACTTAACATTAGAATTCAAACAGAAAAGAGGGCTGAGCAAGAGGAATGAAAGAATTGGCTATATTGGGTAAAAAGTCTTACATTTATTGAGTTTTAGAACATACTTTAGAAATATTTTTTGAAGTATTCTGCCTCTTCCCTTATTTTTTCTATTGAGATATTTATGACTTTTTATTGAACTGCAAGAACATCCCATATATCAAACACATGGCTTCTTTGTTATAATGTTTGACTCTTCCCATTTTTCTTTTATTGCTTTCAGTTATATTTTGATGTTTCTCCTATTTCTTTGTAGCCAAACCTATTGATCTTTTAATGTACTATGTAATTTATTGCTTTTTAAAGTGTTCTGGTCCATTCAGAGTCTAGTAGTAGTAGTAGTAGTAGTAGTAGTAGTAGTAGTAGTAGTAGTAACTTTCTATTTGTATAAATCATTAAAATTTTTTTTTTGCGATACTGGGTGCTGAACCCAGGACCTTATGCTTGCATACTTTGCAAGTGCTGTCCCACTGAGCTGCACCTCCAGCCCACTTTTTTACTCTTTGATACAGGGTCTCCCCAAATTATGCAGACTGCCTCTGGTTTCAAACTTGTGATCCTCCTGCCTCTCCCTCCTGAGTTGCTGGGATTACAGGCATGCACCACTGTGCCTGGCTCCTAAAATTTGTTTTTAACATTAGCTTTTAAACTCATCTGTAATATATTTTGGAAACTGAGCAGACAGTTGTTGAAACTTAGTTGACCAATCTGGGTGCTAAGTTTTCCTCACTGAGAGGATTTCCCTCATGCAGTGTCCTGAGTTTTATGCTTAAGTGGGGTATTGGAAGCAGTGTTCAGCAGGGATTATTGTCACCTCAGCCAATAGTTTCTTTTTGGTGAAGTTTTGATATCTTCAGGAAATTTTTTAGTAACTGTCAGTTTTATGTCAAAATACTAGAGAAAATCAACTTAAGGAGGAAAGATTTTGGTTTACATTCTAAGAGGCTTTAGGCCGTGATCATCTAGCACTGTTGCTCTTAGGCCTGTGACAAAGGCACAAACATCCATTGGCAGGAAAACATGGCAGAGGAAAGCTGATCACCTCATGGCAGCCAGGAAGCAGAAAGAGAGGAAGGATCCAGGGAAAGACAGACCTTCAAAGTCATGTCTCCCGTGACCTACTTCCTCCAACTGGGCTACACCTCCGAATAGCCTATTCAACTATGAACTCATCAATGGGTTATTCCATTGACCTATTAAGTAAGTGCCCTTATGATCCAATCACTTCACAACAGCTCCACTGACTATAGACCAAGGCTTCAACACCTGAGCCTTTTTGGGGAACACTTAATATCCAAATCATTAATAGTGGCTAAGCAAAGATTTACCTCTTAAACAGATTTTGTTATATTAGTTTCCCAACTATTCTGTTTGAATCTATTACTTGTAACTAATCCCACAAATCTTACTGGATCATGCTTTTCAAAAAGAGTCACACCCTCATGTGCTGTCTCCTCTAGCTTTTTTCCCAAAGAGTTTCAAGATGGTATATTATTTTCTTTAATTTCTGTTTAAGAGATTTTACTTCAGCATACAACTAAGATATAATGGTCAGCAACACCAAAACTGTTCTTTTGTCTGTCAAATATGCACTGTAATAACTCCCTATCCACATAAGAGGTGATCAGGTGGATGGAATTTTTAATAACTATTTATTTGTTTACTTGTTAGCAGCCAGCTAAGAAAAGGTGTTTTGGAGAGGGAATTTGGCATCCCAAATTCCAAATACCTAGGTCCTTTCATTTCTTTATCAATACATCAAATTTAGGGGCATCAAAAATCTACTCCAAATTAGCTGGCAACATGTGATAGCTATTAATTCTCTTCATCAAATATTTCCAGTTTTTCTTGGCACATAGTAGGATTACAATTCTTTGGTGCCCTGAAACTGAGTATAACCATCATTTGCACTGATGGGTAAAATACTGAGTGTAAGTGATGCTTGTCTTTTCTAGGTGGAATTTTCAAGTATCAGATTCATTATTCACAGCTCTGACTCAACAACCTGCCAATTCTTAGGCAGTGTAGGTACTGGAGACAGGCTGCCAGGAAAGAGAGAGATAGACATGCTCCTCAAATGAGAAATAAACTTTACTGTTTTTAGTCACTTAGCTTAAGAGGTTGTTTATTTCTAGAGTATAACAGCATCTCCTGACTGATACAGAATTGGTACTGTCAAGTAGGTTACTATGGAAACAACTGGACTTGACAACTTATTTTTAAGAATGAAGGCATATATTGCTATTAATTACACTCAAAACTGAGGCAGTAAAAGGTAATTGTTGTTGTTGTTGTTAGGTGCTGTCGAGTCGGTATCTGACTCATAGCGACCCTCTGTACAACAGGGGAAACACTATTGTCAGTGCTTCTCTGCTGTTCATTGGGTTTTCAATGGCAGATTGATTTTTGGGAGGGGGTTGCCAGGTCCTTCTCCCAAGCCTACAGCTTCTGATGTTCCCAGGCGGTCTCCCATCCAGGTACTAACCAGACCCGACCCTGCTTAGCTTCCAAGATCTGACGGAATCGGATGCCACTGGGCTACAGCTGCAGGCTTTAAAAGGTAATTAGTAAATCTAATCTGCAGGTCCCTGAGGAAGCCTTCCTCCACGCATGCATTTGCATAATTGTTGCATCATTATACACCAGGGTAAAACTGGAATACTGTGACAAATCACAAACTAGGAAATCAAGAGAAAGTACACTTAGAAAGATCATCTCATCACATAATGATAATAATAGAATAAAAGAAACATAAAGGCCAAGTGTTGCATGGTTATAATCCCAATGCTCAAGAGATGGAGGCAGAAGGGTGTCCAGTTCAGAACCAACCTAAAGTGAGACTGTCTCAAAACCAACAACCACCACCACAAAAATAAAAATGAAGTCCCAAATATAGAACCCTCTGATAGAAACAATCAAAAAACTTAATGACTTTTATTGATTGTGCCTGGGGCAATATGAGACCTTTCAGCATGGTCTACTTAGCACTACGTTCAGTTTAGAAGCATTTTGGGAAATTGGTGCTTCCACAGACATTGTTTTGATTGAACTGTTTTAGGGTCCAGGTAATTCCTAGCTTCTAACACTTCCATCTACACATTTTATCAGATTCATCCTATTTGCTTTCATCTTTTTGCCTTCCTTTCTGCCTTCAGGGAAAGAATTTTATGAATCTGTGTTTTGCCTTGATTCTTCACTTTTTGGTGCAAGTCTTCTCCTTTGTGTCTCTATAAAACTCACTTTAATTGTGGACTTTACATTTCCTTTCCTTCTTAATTCAGTTGCTTATGTGTCTAATTGCTGTCTTTTCAAGTTAGTATTCTGAACACCTTTAAAACACATACTTGCCATATGGGGATTATTGTGACAGGGTTTCAATCAAGTTAGAAATAATCACCTAATTTTAGAGTGCTCTTATTTTACTTTATTTTTTTAATTTCCTGCAAAGCATGAATAAATTAATTTACTTGAACATTTCTTTCAATTAGTCTTGTAGATTGTGGAAGTTACTCTCAGATTCAACTACTGATCGACTCAATCTTTAATTCCTAACTTACTGTGAGTTTTCATATATTTCTGTATAGACCCTTCATTTGTGGGAAGTAAAAGGGACAATCTGGATTACAGACACAATTTTTCCCTTCAGATTTCTGGAATATTTAAGTGTAATGACTTAGAATCACTTGCAAAGTTGTATTCATTATTGTTTTGCCACAGTCACAAGCATTAAAATCACTAAGAAAAAAATAACAGAGATGCTCCCTGCCTCTCTTCTCAAAACAAAGGCACATTTACTTGCCTTTAAATGCCTTTTTTTAAACAACTAAAATCACAAGGATGTTCTTTTTGAAAAACACTACTGTTCTAGATGTCAGGTGATGATTCTCCTGATAACTCTACTGTAAGTGTGTTTATTTCCATGAAAGTATATTAAGTATCACACGAGCATCAGTGAATATAGCATCCATGCTTACCATTATGCTATTATGTTGTTTCCATAATAACAAGTAGGTAAATAGAAATAACATGTATTTCAATATTTAATTTTTTTGTGTGTACAGAATTTTGAATAAGTAGAAATTCATCAAAATAATCTACTTTTGTCATCTTGAATATACTGGCCATAAGTGAGATAATTATCAAATTAATATTAAAGCTTATCTTTTATCTCAAAATCTTGAAAATATTTTAGAATCCTTAGAGAATCAATTAAAACATAAGTAGGAAGCACACACTGATTTTGTTGAACAGTTTTGACTCTTACTGCATTGGAATCTGGATAAAAGGCATCCTGGTAACTATTAGAGATACATATTTAAACATCAACATACTCTCAAATAAAGAAAGATTACTAATTGCGAAAATATGTATCAATAACACAGTGCCAAAAATTGCCCATAGTTTATTGGATTACAGTATCTTAAAGATCTTTAAATAGAACAGCACATTTTTTTGTAGACGCACAAATGTTAAGTCAACCTAAATAAAATGCTTTCAGTAAATCTGGTAGGAAACCCATGATCACATTACCACAATGGAATTTTTCATTGCTAAATATATCTGGAAAAAACAAAATTTTAAGAAGTCTCTTCCTTTGTATCCATGCAATCCCTACATGTATAAATACATATACTTTCTGTAAATGTAATTGATGAGTCTAATATAATTTCATGAACTAAATATATTTAATATATCTACCACTTTGGCTTTCATCTCCAAAGTGAGATAAAAATGATAAAAGTGATAGGAAACTAACATGTCATATTACTTTGAATAGTATTTCGTCTTCCGTCAATTTTTGAGGGGATATGTCATCCCCAACACTAGTTCTTTGTACAGAAGAGAAAACTGAACCTCTCATACATGGCCTTCTACTTGATTGTTACTTTGACTTGTGGCATTACTAGAAAGGTGAAGGTGGAGAAGGTTGAATGGAGAAAGGGAGTGCTTTCCTTTTGTAAAGCCACTTGTTGTTGTTGTTGTTAGGTGCCCTTGAGTTGGTATCCGACTCTTAGCGACCCTACGTACAACAGGCGAAAAACTATTGTCACTGTGTCTCTGCTGTTCATCGGGTTTTCAGTGGCTGGTTGTTTTTTGAGAGGGGGTTGCCAGGTCTGTCTCCCAAGCCTAAAGCACCTGGTGTTCCCAGGCAGTCTCCTATCCCGACCCTGCTTAGCTTCTGAGATCTGACAGGATTGGATGCCACAGGGCTAGGGCTGTAGGGGTAAAGCCCCTTAGAGCCTGTGACTCTCCACTGGGGACTCAATCTCAAGTGTCTTTTGTTTCAGCTTCTGCTAAAGAGAGTCTGTGGAACTTCCCAAGTCTTCTCCAAGTGTTTTAACAATCAGATTCCTAGGATCTTTTAAAAAACAGTTTTGTTCATAGACAAGATAACATTAATTCTTTAAGAAAGTTAGCAGGGGGTCAGCTGGTGATTTCAGGAGGATTTGTGTTTGAAGGAGAACATTTAGGGTTAGAAAGGAGGCACAAGGGAGAACTGAGAAGCTTATTGGGAGAGATGAAATGAAAGTTTTATTTCCTTTATAAATTTTCCTGGGCGTTTCCAGGCTTCTTCCAAAACTCTTGTCTCATGGAACTAAATATAATTGCATATAACATTCACACAAATCATGGTTGTGCTAAGAAGTTGAAGCTCAAGAAATTTTTCTTCCCAAACACTTGTCAAATTCAATGTCTTAGTAATGTAAATCTTGAGAGGGCTAATTATTTTAGAATCATAAAATTATTCTACAGTGTTAAACATCATGGGATTTGGGTAACAAGAATGCTTGCAGAACTCTGAACTCAAAAGTCTTATGATGGGGACACACCTCTGTCTTTTTTTCAGTGTTCATTTATTTGAAGGAGAGACTGTAACTATAATGCCACCTTATTCCCTATAAAAAATCTGCAGTAAAGACAAGGAAAATTTAGAATATGTATCTTAAAATGTTCCCTTGGACTTTTACTATATATTTAATTCTTATGACACTTGTACTATCAGAGCCAAAATTTCTCACCAAATTTATTGGTATAATTTTAACACTATAAAACCAATTATTAGCATTTAGAAAGAACCTCGAATGGA
The DNA here is from genome assembly GCA_007922755.1 of Pedetes capensis. Taxonomy (NCBI): domain Eukaryota; kingdom Metazoa; phylum Chordata; class Mammalia; order Rodentia; family Pedetidae; genus Pedetes; species Pedetes capensis. The sequence goes on from VMDO01032763.1 coordinate 11,879, forward strand.
AGATGGATACATTTTCAGCTTGTAGGTCAAGCTTTTATTATAATTGACATTGGAAAATTTTGGTACTAGAAGGATGACATAAGAGGGGCTGGACCTTTATATAAAGTGATCTGGTTAGCTTCTCCCACTTAAACATCCAATTATTCATCCAATCTTTGTTGAAGCTGGTATTCTGGCCACTTGAGTGAGTTATAATATTGTGTTACAGCAAGGAAGAAAAATCTGTCTGAAACATCATTCCATTTCTTGGGCTGTAGTTCTCAGTGATAACTTTGTGTATCTTAATATTTTCAGTTAAAATAAGCAAAAGTTATTTTATATGTGGACAATACACACATATGGTATATAACATGCTCTTTGTATGTAAGAGTGTGATGTACATTGTATTACACGTATGTGTTTGTAGGTGTACATGTGTGTATCATTGACAATAAAAGCCTGACTGAAATTCCAATGTGCACAAACATGTGAGGCACAGACCATGCTGCACCAGATGGCACTGTGATGGATGAAATGTGTGTGCATCTAATGAAGATATTTTTATTCAAAGTTAGCATCTTGTTCTCTTTTAGGGCCCTACTCAAAATACATTTCATAACTGTATAGGACTGCGTACAAACAAAAAAGACCTTGCAGACACATTCTGATCCATTTTTAATTTGAATTGCTATTTGCAAGAATTGAAATTGCATCATATGTAAATTAAGAGACTTACATGGCAACTCAGTTTAGCCATCTTGGTTTGGAATGCAGAATTACATACATTATTAGGAATTAAGGAAATTTTTACATAAAAATCAATATCAAGAGTCTGATGACCAATTTTACTTGGCCACAAGTAATCTACCTTTGTCTAACTAAATCCCACTAGCCTTTAATTTTCTCATCCAATAGAAAAACTTATTTTCTAGTGTTTTTGGATTAGTATAGATTTTTATACATAATTAGAATTATTAAAATATGAACTAAAAAGGAATTCAGAGAAATATTTTCAAAAGTAAAATTTAACCAGAATTTCCCTTTTGTCCCATTCATCTCATTTGTGTAAATATGTGTGAATAATATTTGCTGTATCCTTCTAATCAGAAACATTTCAAGGGATGCCCTGTGCTGGGCAGATTGAGAGGAGAATGAAACAAGCCAGTTTTTACCTATCTCTCCTGAGGCCACTTGAACAAAAGCTGAGGTTTAGTAAATTCTGTTGTTTACATAAGCCAACGTTGCTGTGATGCTGAAAGCTGTACCACTGGTATCTTAGATTCCAGCAGGGTCACCCATGGTGGACAGATTTCAGCTGAGCTTTGAGACCAAGATAGACTAAGGAGAAGGACCCAGCAGCCCACTCCCAAAACAATTGGCCATTGAAAACCTTATGTACAGCATGGAAGCACTGTCAAATAGTGGTGGAAAATGAACCGCCCTAGGCTGGAAGGCATTCAAAGCCAACTGGAGAAGAATCACCTTCTCAAAGTAGAGTCCACCTTAGGGACAGGAATGGAATAAAAATCCCCCGAGACCTCCATTTGCTGATGTGGCACTACTCAAAATGAGAAGAAATACAGTGTCTGCAAAACTGAGCTCAAACATAAAAGATCATGTGCATAGCACAGTGTCGGGCAGTGTTTCATCCTGTTGTACATAGGATCACTATGAGACCTGACACAATAGCATCTAACAACAACAACAACAACAAGAACAACAACAACAATTTTAGTAATCTGTTATACTTATGAATGGGAAAACAGGGTAAAATTATCATAAAATAACTATCTTTTTTTTACTTGTATCTCAAACTTTAAGTTGGTTAACACATTTATATTTGCATACAAAACTTTTTCCTTTAAGTAGTTCAGTATAGAATTTACTTTTATAGGTTTATTACATTTGTTACTATGCTTTAATATGGAGTATTTGATAAATCAGATCATGCTTTGGCTTCAGAATATGACAAATCAGTCTAAGTCAACTCATAAGTACATATTATTATATTGACTTTACCTTATTCCCTGAGTCATCTAAAAATTTAAAAAAATAGTTGGTTTTTCCTTTTTCTGATTTTTGGACATATTACAATTGCAAAGCATGCATTTTTATTATTTCAAATAAGAAAATATAAAGTTATACGTAGAATATAAAAATTTAAAAGTCTTGCATCTATGGTACTCAGAAAAATTATATTTTTAATTGTTTCTATAACTGAAATGTATTTTAATATAAAGTTACTAAAGATTTAACTTCAAAACACAATGCAAAATGAAATGGCTGAAGTAAATTAACACAGATAAAACTTGAAAATTGTGAATTAGAATACAAACAAGCATTTCAATCTTTAAATGCCTGCTTGTATGAAAAGACAAAAAATAAAAATACCCTTGCCATGTGCTATTAGGAAAAAAAGAAAGAAATGAAAAATACTAAATAGTAGATGATGTAAAGCAGATATATTCATGGTAGTAGGAGCAATTAAAGAATTATAAAGATCATTATACAAAGTTCATGTCAATGATTTTATGCATTCAAGTAAAGGGATATGCCACAGAACAATGATAAAAGTGACTCAGATAGAAGAAGAAAACCTGTACAAATCAATATCCATGCAATAAAGATTGCTAATGACTTATTGTCAAAATAGGAGGTTTGATTCAAGCGGTTCTTTCTAACATTTTTTTGTTGTTGTTAGTCAAAATATTCCAGATGATGAATAGACAGAGAAAGTGTCCTTATTTTTTTTGTGTGTGTGTGCACGCATGCACTACTTGGAGGTTGACCACCCCGGGGCCTTGCACAAACCTTGCATGTGTTCTACTACTGGGCTGCACCCCAATCCATTTTTTATTTTTTATTTTTGAACCAGAGTCTCACTAAGTTACACAGGCTGCCTCTGACCTTGAGCTTGCTATCCTCCTGCCTCCACCTCCCGAATTGCTGGGATTATAGGCATGTTCATTGTTCTGGCATCTAGTTTCTTTTATAACTTATTAATAAATCCTGATGAAGAAGACAAACAGAGGATTCTCCAAGAACATAAATATCTAGTAATAAACTACAGAAGTTGTAAAAATAATTTACTCAGAAAAATTTCAGACATTGTTAGAGACATTAGTAATGATCTAAATAAATAGATGCATAAACCGTGTATAGAGATTGAAAGACTTGCTACTATAATGATAACAAATCTACCTGAATTTATATGTAAATTTAACCCTGATAAAAATCTCCCCTTTTGTGGAAATTGATAAACTGGTTGTAAATAAAGTATTTGCAAAAATGCTTTAATGCTCAAGGCACTTTGTAAGAAAGGGTAAACATAATAAACATCTTTATATAAAGTACTAAAAAGTATAGTTGAGAAGGGAAAGATGATCTCAAACTCATGATACGTGTATCTGAGAAATGGACTTATTGGAGAATCTGATCCAGATTAAGTGTTTTCATTCTGTTCCTCTGTTATCAAATAAAACCTACCTGAAATTGGAGTTAATGCTTAGCTTCATTACTTTGGGATATTGACATGGATTCAGTACCCCAGGAATCCTAAACTGAATCACTAGAAAGGAATAGAGAACATGTTTCCCTTCTTGTAGGAGTTGTGTCCAAAATTCTGACTGAAGAGGTTCCAAATTATATAATTCTCAAATATTTCTTGGGATTTGTATAAATGTGAGTGATCTATAAAGAGAGTACCTATTCTTCTGGTAGCCTTTTATTTAATTTATAATGGCTCCTATGGAATTCAATGACTGAAAACTTAAGTGAGAAGAAACCAATTAAGGAATTCCTAGGGGGAATTAAAACCTAAAGTAATTAAAATTGCTTCAGTAGCCCACATTGCCACTAAAAGAAATAGAAAGTTATGCAAGTCATTTGAATCCCAGAAAATTAGCTACAACGTGGTGTCCTAGGAAATTTTAAATATCAAACTAAATCTGCACTTCTCATCAGTTGCTAGCATGATCCTGAAGCAGTGATCATTTTCACCCAGTCAGAATGTAATACAGACCTAGTTGAACTAAAGGAAAAATGGTAATGTAAGAATATACCAGAGTATTCCTGTATGTGACTACTTTTTATTCTTAATAAAAATTCCTTTTATGTTAATGCCTTTCAAAATCTTAGGTAGCTGATAAACTCTTTTTCACTTGAAGTAAACTTGTTTTAACATAAAACAATGTGGTTGCCATAAATAGCATCCAAAGTGAAGTCTCTCCACATATATTTTATTTTCATATTATGAAGACATAACATTCACAAGCACCAAATGGTCAAGGTCTTTATTCATATATATTTGTCTATTTAAAGTGTGCAATCATTTAGTAATTACTCTAATTCAAGTATATTATCTCTTTCTTTTTTTTCGGTATACACTGGGAATACAGGCATGGCCACAGCACCAGGTTAGTATACTCATTTTATGTTGTTGTTGTTGTTGTTGTTGTTAGGTGCCATCGAGTCGGTATCCGACTCATAGCGACCCTCATAGGGTTTTCAATGGCTGACTGTTTCGGGATTGCCTTGGGAGTGGATTGCCAGGCCCTTCTCCCATTTTTGTGGTGCTGGGAATTGAACTCAGGACCTCAGAGACTGCAGCCCAGCGCTCTATCAACTGAGCCAAATCCCAGCCCACTCATTTTATATGCAATATTAATTTTATAAAATCATATTTTTAAAAATTTAATTCTTACTTCATTCTTTGCTTATTCAGTACTTCCAGATAAATACAGTAGGATTTGGGTCTTATACACTTTTAAAAACTAGTGTCTACTTTTTTTTCAACTCTTAGAGTTATGTAGAGCCCTCCTGAAGACATTTTCCTTCCATTTAGTATTAGTCTAGTGTGGCTGTGCCAAGCAGTTCTAGTACAATATTCAGACAGCCCACCAATAAGTTGGCATTGTTTTAGGTCTGTCCCCTGATATTTTAGTCCTCTTAACTAAAACTTCTGATTAGCTCTCGAGTACATATCTTTATCTCCAAATGAACACATACTGTCCTACACTTTTGTGCCTAAGTTTACATTTTAGAAAATTATGGCTTAAAATATTGTATCCATTTTATCACAGAAATAATAGAACTTTTTAGAAATGCTAGTATGTTACCATACATATTTCCTAGATGACTAGAAATGAGAAAACGTTATTTTGTAGACTATGTGTCTTCTATTTGAATTCCTGAAAACATCATTGCTATAACCAGATTATTCTTTATTGTAAAATACTTGTTAGGATAATCATGCTAATGATATGAACCTGGGGTGTCGGTGTCCAGTAATAGGACAAAGGAACAAGAGAAAAGAGGAGGGAGATAGAAGAATGATTTGAATGTGTGTTTTCTAAGAAAGCAGAGACACTTCATTTTTACTCTAAATAATTTCAAATGTTAAAAACTGTGGTCATATACAAGAAAAAACCCTGCCTTGGTAATTTTGCTAGTCAACTAACCCAGATGTAATATTTGTATTTCATTTTGTGTCATTTTTCCCTCCACTGTTTCAGCATGCCCACTATTTTTCAGAATTAACTATATTTTCATGTTTCAAATTAAAATATATGGCATCAAGTTCCAATGGCTGTTGACATCACGTGAAGGGCAACGACCACACATTAAGTGCCTTCTGATGGCAGAATACGGGGCCAGCTCTGAAGTTTTGGACCAAAACTTGAACCTGCATCTGAGTAATTCTCAATCCCTAAATATCAATTTACAAAAAATACAGAAAGCAGTGCAACATGTAAAATTATACCAGAACACTACAATCAGCAACTCCTGGGCAGGAAAATTGTGTAAGGCAAAAACTCAGGTTTTTATTTTTTTTTCTTCAGCAAAATGTAAAGAAAAAAGAGAAGAACTCATACCTTAAAAGAATCTTTAAAAAGGGTCAGTCAGTTAACATGCCTGAATTTTATTTGGATTCTGATTTAAATAAATTTAAAGAGATATATGTAGGATATAATAGGATAGTTGCACACTGACTTTTTTGGTGGAATTAAGGGCATATTTTTTAAACCATTGTGATATTGCAGTTTTAAAGAAGAATGATCATTTTTGAGATGTATAATAAAATATTTATTAGTAGAATGATGTGTTGTCTAGAGTTACTTCAAAATAACATGGGAAGTAGGACAAGATGAAGGAAGGGGCTGTATATGAAAGAATGGCTGGATCTACTGTTAATGCTTGGTCTTGGATGCCCAGAAATTCATCACACTGATCCATACATTTTTGTGCATGTTCAAATTCTTCATATATATTTTAAAATTATGCCAAGATGAAGGCATTTCCAAGTCACCAAACAAAAATTAAATACAATAAATTTTAAGTTTCTACTACTTCATAGAATTTTGGCTTTCTATAATTTCCAATTCTCTGATGGCTTCAAGAGAAGCACATCGCATTCCCCTTTGTTTTTTAAATTCCTTCAAATAAAGGCATTTGCAGGAAATTTAATTTTTTATTTGTCAACAGATCATTTCCCACTGATAATATAATTGGATTATAAAGATAGGTTGAAGGTTTATTCTAAAGATATCAGGGATTTGGATTTCTTGAGGTTTTTAGGTAATGATACATTAGATAATACATCTGTTAATATAAAGGAAAGTGCATATGCTAACTTTTAAAATAAATTAAAGATAATGAATGCATTAAATTATTCAAGACATATCTGATTTTGTTTAATAAAATTCAAAAATTATTTTGTTCTGAAAATTATCTCAAAAACATTAATTGAGACTAGTACTT
>VMDO01032764.1:0-18641 GCA_007922755.1 Pedetes capensis
CTCCATTTCTCTTTTAACAATTTCTAATTTGCCTAGATTCATACTATGTACATTCCATGTTCCAATTATTAATGGATGTTTACAGTTGTTTCTCCTCATTTTGAGTCGTGGCACATCAGCAAGTTGAGCACCCTGGTGCTTTACTCCATTTCCATCATCATGTTAGACTCTATTTGGAGGAGGAAACTCTTCCCCAGTAGTCTTTTGAGTGCCTTCCAACCTGGGGGCCTCATTTTCCGGCACTATATCTGACAGTGTTTCTTTGCTATCCATAAGGTTTTCAATGGCTAGTTGTTTCGGGAGTGGCCACCAGGTCGTACTCCCTAGTCTGTCTTAGTCTGAAAGCGCAGCTGAAAACCTGTCCACCATGGGTAACCTTGCTCATGTCCTAGGTTACAGTGGCAGAGCTCTCAGCCTCATCTCAACACACAAGCCCCCACAGTGCGGCAAACTGACAGATGTGTAGGGGATACAAAAGTGTTGCCCAGGCTGTCCTCGAACTCGCGATCATCCTGCCTTATCCTCCGCAGCAAGTTGATTACCGGCATGCGCCACCACTACCGGCATTAATATGTTAAGAGATATTAAAGCTAATACCACCAGCACCCTCGAAATTCTAGAGAAAAATGTATCTCATCTAGAGTCTGTATTCTCCTCACAGCTAGAAATGGTCAGGAAAAAAAAAAAGCTACAATCCTGAGATGCAGAGCAAGCTGAATGAATTAAACTCTGCAGCAGAATCCTCATCATTGAGACTGGACGAGGCTGAACAGCAAAATTCAGATTCAGAGGAGGCAATACAAAGTATTAAATACATGCAAGCCCAGATAGAAAAAATGATGAAACAATAGCAGCTGGATTTCGCAGAGGCCACAGATAGAATGAAAAAACAAAACTTAAGAATTCAGGGAGTCCCTGAAGGGGGAGAAAGGAACATATGAGGATTAGGATATTTATTCTATGACATTCTCAAGGAAAATTTTCCAGAGCTAATCCAAGATCTGGATACTTACACAACTGATTCATTCAGAATCCCACCCAGAGAAGACCAAAATAAATCCTCCCCATAACACATTATTGTACAAATGCTTATGTTGGACACCAGAGAAGCTGTTTTGAAAGCAGCTAGGGATAATCCCCAACTAACATTTAAAGACAAACCCATTAAAATAACTGTGGATTTCATATCATCATCGAAAGCTAGAAAGACCTGAGCACATAATCCACGTTCTGAAAAAGAACAACTTCCACAAGAATACAACACTAAGCAAAGTTATCTTTGAAAGTAGATGAGGAGTATAAAACATTCCACGATATTGACACATTCATATGATTTGCCACCACCAAACCAGCATTACAGAGGATCCTCAATTGATTACCACATATAGGTGAGATAAGACAACTCTACATAGAAGATCAAAGAAATGAACAGTTAACATGAGAGGAAGTCAAGAAAGAAATAAAGTAAGCATGGATCAAAAATCAGCAACAAGTAATGACTAGATACATAATATACACTTCTCAGTAATTACTCTTAATGTAAATGGTCTTAACTCACCGATTAAGAAACATAGACTGGCCAATTGGATGAAAAAACATAAACCCTCAATATGTGCCATTCCAGAGACTTACCTAACCCACAATGACTATAATAAATTGAGAACTAAAGCTGGAAAACAATATACCAAGCAGGGGGAAATCAAAAAAGAAAGTTGTTGTTGTTGTTGTTGTTGTTGTTGTTGTTGTTGTTGTTAGGTGCCATTGAGTCAGTATCCGACTCATAGCAACCCTCATAGGGTTTTCAATGGCTGACTGTTTCAGGATTACCTTGGGAGTGGATTGCCAGGTCCTTCTCCCAGAAAGTAGGTGTCACAATACTTGTAGGGCACTGCCTAAAGAGGCAGTTCACCCCGGGGCAAACTCAGTACTTGGAGGACTGAGGCTTGTTCCCCAGGCAGTCACCTTCGCCTTACATCAGGGAACTCAGGGTCATCAAGCTCCCCAAGATGGCTCTGGCATCTATTCCCTTGCCACAGTCCCCTCGACACCAATTGGCTCTTTCCAAACCCCAGAACGGCTCCTGATTGGACCATTCTGGAACCACCCCTGATTGGCTACTTCTACAAAACCAAATTTGAATATCCCCTCTGATTGGCTGAAACCCGTATGGAGTGACTGCCTCTGATTGGTCCCTAGCAAGCCCCAGAAGAGTATATGAGGGTGGTACACGAAGCAGTCTGGGTCCATTCCATTGACCGGGACAGACAAGGGAGAAATAAAGAGCTGTTGGAGCAGAGCACTCGGCGTCTTCCTTGGGAAGAAAAGAAGCAAGGAGCCGCCAGGGGCAGCAGCCTCTGAGCCTGCCTTTCTCAAGGCTTCTCAGAGCAGGTGTGGGCATAAGCCTCCTTTCCAGGTGGCGCGGCTCCTGGGTGCCCAGCTCTCCCTCACCAGAAGATGGGTCTTTGTCTGCTGGTTCCCACTCATGGCTGGAGTGAGTCCAGTGGCAGGGTGACATCCCACAAATACTAACATCAGATAGATTAACCTTCAATCCAGAACTAATTAGAAGAGATAAAGAAAGACACTACATATTCCTAAAAGGAACAGTCAACAAGGAACCAATAACACTACTTAATATATACTCTCTTAATATATACAGGGGCAACTAGCTTCATAAAACAAACTTTATGGGAAATAAAGGACTACACTGGTCTAGACAATAATTATGGAAGACTTCAATACCCCACTTTTTCCAAGAGACAGGTCATCAAAACAGAAAATCAACAGAGAAACAATGAGCTTTATCTGCACCTTAAACCAATTGGAACTCACAGATATCTATAGAATATTCCACCCATATGATGAGGAATACACATTCTTTTCAGCATCACATGGAACTTTCTCCAAGATAGATCATATTTTAGTACACAAAAATGCCCTCAATAAATAAAAAAATGTAGAAATTATCCCCTGTACCTAATCAGACCACAATGGAATAAAACAGGAATTCGAAATCAAAAAAATACCAGAAATTTTACAAATCCATGGAGACTAAATAATACACTGCTGAATGATCAATGGGTTATTGAAGAAATTAAAGCAGAAATTTAAAAATTCCTGCAATCAAATGAAGATGAAAACACATCCGATCAAAACATATGGGATACAGCAAAGGCAGTTCTCAGAAGGAAGTTTATAGTATTGAGTGCCTTATCAATAATGTAGGGAAGAGCCAAATAAATGACCTAATGACACATCTCAAGACAATAGAAAGCCAACAACAAAACAATCCCAAAAGAAGCACTCAGAAAGAAATTATCAAGATCAAGGCAGAGGTATCTCAATTAGAATCTAAAATGATAATGCAAAGAATTAATGAGACTAAGAGCTGATTCTTTGAAAAGATTAATAAAATAGATGCTCCCCTGGCCAATCTCATGAAAAAGCCAACATTGTGAAATTTAGGGAGAAATTGGGAGGAAATTGGCAAAACTCCAAAACTGGAAAAATGGCTTTTGAAGATCTGGTTTGTAAATTAGAGATCTAGGGAAAATTAAAATAACTTTGTTGCACATTTGTACAAAACCCTTCACAAATCCCCCTAACCTGATTGGACAATTGGACTCAAAGCTGATTGGTTCAGGCCATTCTGTGGGTGAATTATATAAGGAGCTGCACTGTGGCAGCTCACCCTTTTTCTTGCCCAGACCATTGGTAAGGAAACAACCCTTTTTTGCCCAGACCACCGATGAGGAAACAGCTCTCTCCACTCTCTGGCCCAGACCTTCCATGAGGAAAGAATGCTCTCCCACCGTGACCATCAACAAGGAAAGAACTCGCTCTCCACTGAGACCACCAACATGGAAGGATCTGCCCTTGAGGCTGTATAAGAGCTGCTAGCACTTAAAGTGGTACACTTTGGGTTTCTCTCCACCCTGATAAGGGCAGAAAAATAAAGAGCTGTGTTTGTCCCCACAAAGCAAAGGCACCCGAAGCTTTTCCTTTCTCTCATCTCCACTGGTGACCCGAGGGGTGCAGGAGACCGAGTCCCTCACCCGAGGGTCCCAAGTGAATTGTGTTTAGTATCTGTGTGCATGGCAGCACCACCCATCTGAATATCCAGGCCAGACTGGGAAGTGCATGCCCCACAGTGAAAATTATAGATGAAAAAGGGATCATAACCACCAACTACAAAGAAATACAGAAAATCACCTGGGAATACTTTGAAAATTGTATTCCCAAAAATATGAAAATCCAGAAGAAATGGATAAATATATTAACATACATGATTTACCAAAATTAACCCTGGAGGAAATAAGTGATGAAAACAAACCCATTATATATGCTGCAATAGAAAATGTAATAAAAAGTCTCCCAACAAAGAAAAGAGCCCAGGACCTGATGGGTTCACAGCAGAATTCTACCAAACTTTCAAGGAAGAACTAATACCTGTCCTCCTCAAATTATTTCAAAAAGCAAAAAAGGAGGGAGCACTCCCAAACTCATTCTAGAAAGCTACCATCACCTTGATACCTAAACCAGGAAAAGATACATCTAAAATAAAGAATTATAGACCCATTTCCTTTATGAACATAGATGTAAATATTCTTAACAAAATCCTGGCAAACCAAATTCAGCAACAAATAAAAAAGATTGTTCAGTATGACCAAGTGGGATTTATTCCACATACGCAAGACTGGTTCAACATATGAAATTCGATTAATGTAATTCAACATACCAATAGGCTTACAAACAAAAATTACATTATCATCTCAATTGATGCTGAAAAGGCCTTTGACAAAGTACAACACCTCTTCATGATAAAAATCCTGGAGAAGATATGCATAACAGGAAAATACCTTAACATCATAAAGGCATCTATGATAGCCCTTCAGCCAATATCATACTAAATGGAGAAAAATGGAAACCATTTCCTCTGAAATCTGGAACGAGATAAGGATTCCACTCTCTCCTATCTTGTTTAACATTGTAATTGAAGTCCTAGGCAGGGCAATCATACTAGAGAAAGAAATCAAAGGGATACATATAGGCAAGGAAAAGGTCAAATTATCCTTATTTGTGGATGACATGACATTTTACATAAAGGACCCTAAAATATCCCTCTAGAAAACTTTTAGACATAATTAACTTCTTTAGCAAAGTGGCAGGATACAAAATTAACACTCAAAACTCAGTAGCCTTCCTTTACACCAACTGTGAGGAAGAAGAGAAGGAAAGTACAGCTACAATCCCTTTCATGATAGCCCACCAGAAAATTAAATACCTTGTAATCAATCTAACTGAAGATCCTGCAAATCTCTACAAGGAAAATTTCAAAACATTAAAGAAAGAAATCAAAGAGGATACTAAGAGGTGGAAGGACCTCCCCTGCTCACGGACTGGGAGAATCAATATTGTAAAAATGGCTATTCTACCAAGAGCAATCTATAGATTTAATGCAATCCCCATTAAAATTCCAGTGACAGACTTTACAGAAATAGAAAAAATGATCCAAAAATTCATATGGAACCAAAAAAGGCCACATGTAGCCAAAACATTTGTACGCTACAAAAGTAGTGCAGGTGGAATCACAAGCTCTGACTTTAACTATACTACAGGGCTGTAGTAGCCAAAACAGCTTGGTACTAGCACAAAAATAGGCCTGAGGACCAGTGGAACAGAATCGAGGACCCAGACATACATCAACTCATCTATAGCCACCTGATTTTCAACAAAGGAGCAAAGCAGCTAAGTTGGAGAAGGGATAGCCTTTTCAATAAATGGTGCTAGGAAATTTGGATATCCACTTGCAGAAAAATGAAAACAGACCCACACCTCTCAATATACGTGAGAGTTAACTTGAAATGGATAAAAGACCTCAACATAAAACCAGAAACCTTAAAATTACCAGAAGAAAAGATAGGCAGTATGCTCCAACATATAGGCATAGGAAAACATTTCCTTAATAGGACTCCAATTGTTCAAGAAATCACAAGAATAGATCAATGTGATTACATTAAATTAAAAAGCTTTGGTACAACAAAGGAAATTATCAACAGAGTCAAGGAAGTTCCCACTGAATGGAAAACAATCTTCGCATTCTATACATCAGACAAAGGACTAATTTCCAGAATTTATAAAGAACTCAAGAAAGCAATTCCTAAGAAAACAAATAACCCAATACTCAAGTGGACAAAGGAACTGAACAGATAGTTCTCAAATGAAGAAGCTTGTAAGGCCATGAAATACATGAAAAAATACACAATATCCCTAGCCATTAGGGAAATGCAAATCAAAATAACTCTGAGATTCCACCTTACCCCAGTAAGAATGGCCAAGATCAATAAAACAAGTAACAATGAATGCTGGCATGGTTGCAGAGAAAGGGGAACCCTCTTACACTGCTGATGGAGTTGTAAATTGGTTCAGTCACACTTTGGAAACCAATATGGAAGTACCTCAAAAAACTAAAAATGGAGCTACCATATGACCCATATGCACCTATGGGAAAATACTCAAAGCAAGATGAGTTATCATACCACAGAGACACCTGCACCTCCATGTTAAGTGCAGCACTTTTCACAATAGCAAGGATATGGAATCAACCAAAGTGCCCATCAATAGAAGAATGGATAAAAAATTATGGTACATATACACAATGGAATACTATTCAGCAATCAAAAAATTGAAATAATGTCATTTGCAGCAAAATGGATGGAATTGAAGAAAATTATCTTAAGTGAAAAAACACAAGCCTAATAAGAGAAATACCACATGTTCTCACTCATATGTGGGAGGTGAATCAAACTTAAAAAAAGGAAAAAGTCCTATACATAAATTGGAACATAATAAAAAGCTCATGTAAACTTAGCATAGAAGAGACAATTTAAGGAGTGGAAAGAAGGAGGGAGGGATCTAGCAAAAGAAAGCGATGATGGGAGAAGACAGGAGGGGGAGGAGGGCCAATGAAGAGGAAGTAAGGGGGAGATGTTAACCTCAATGTAAACAGCTCAACTTTATTCATATGGGAAATAATAGTAATAATAATCATACCAATAATTCCAAAGGATAGCAATAATGCAAATGGACTAGGTCACTCTTGTACTACTGCTGACAGTGTAAAAAGATCACTATAGAAAAAAGTTTGGACTTAAATCAAAATCAGGATGGACCTGTATAGATAAATATTCCCACAAGAAGACATACAAGTAGAAAGGAGATCATTGGTGGGGGAGTGGGGATGGGGAAGGAGGATCTTGAGAGGGTAAGGAGGAAGTTATGTGAGCAATGTACAATGAAATGCATTTATGGAAATGTCACAATGAAATACATGTCAGAATGAACTCTCCCACCCCCCAAAAAAAGTATGTCTTTAGCAGGGCAACATGGGGCATGCATGTAATCCCAGCACCTCAAGAAGGTGAGGCAGGAGGATCACCAGTTCAAGGCCAGCGGCAGCCCATGCAACTTAGTGAGACCCTGGTTCAAAATAAGAAAGGGGCTAGAGGTACAGCTGAGAGGACGAGCACTTGCCCAGCACATGTGAGGCCTTGGTTAACCCCCTAGTATGTATGTATGTATCTATGTATGTATGTATGTATGTATGTATGTATGTATGTATGTATGTATAAATAAATAAATATGTGTCTTTAAATTTTAAAAAATGTGTCTTAAACAAGCTTCAACTATAAAAAGTTGTTGTTTTAAATAAATACTCTTCTAATTGAGAATAAAAACATTAAAGGAAGTTTATTTGGACATGATTTATGAAAAAGTAAGAACTTCAAAATGTATTCTACAAGACAATTGGTTATTCTTGTGACTTACTGTTATGATGCATGTCGTAAGTTGCCAGTGTATAAATCGATAAATAAAGCCACCCATTAAAAACAATAACAAACATGGATATGCTAACAAGAAAATATCTGGTAAATATTTTCTTATTATTTTATCAACAACTGTCAATGAAATGTAACCATACTTTACAAAAATGGTAAGGCAGAAGGAAAGCAAGTCATACAATAGAACCTTAGAAAGATTTAGGAATTGGAGGCATCAAATTCCAAAAATGAAGGTAAATGGGGCACTGGAACAAGTTCTCCAGATGCCTGCTCCCTGCAGCCACATGGTATCTCTTTCACACCAAAGCAGAAGACAGCATGGTAGAACTAAAAGATCCTAGCCAGGCACTCAGGAGGTAGAGGCAGGAGGACCCCAAGTTTGAGGCCAGAGGTAGCATGAGCAACTTAGCAAGACTGTTTCAAAATAAAAAATAAATAAATAAGATAGGGGTACAGCTCAGTGATAGAGCACTTGCCTAGCATGCATGAGGCCTGGGGTTCAATCTCCTAGTGCCACAAAAAAAGAAAAATAAAATGCTAGCAGCAATGAAAACTTCAATGCAAAGTAAAAGTCTAAAATTGAGAAACCCCCCCCACAAGAAAGAGAGAAAGCAATGAGGAAGAAAACAAGAAAGTAATATATACACAGAATCATAATTATATATATAAATATATATATATATATATATATATAATATATATATATTTTTTTTAACAGAATCACTTCAGAGGCCACGTGCCCCAATAATAGGAGTTCCAGCAAGAGAGAATTATTAAGAAAACAGAGAAGATATTTTAAAAAGAAACAATAAGGAAATTTCCCAGAACTGAAGGACATGAGTTATTGAAATGAAAGGGCCACTCAGGAACAACACAAGTAAATGAAAAAGGAATCTCATCAAGTCATGTCATTGTAAAATTTCAGAAAACTGGAGTCAAAAAAGATTTTAAGGGAAAAAGGAAATGTTTACTAAAAACAAACAGAAATGAGAACATCATTGAATTCCCCAATTGCAGCCACAGATGTCAGAAGATGGAGCTATGCTTCCAAAATTCTGAGTAAATGATTTCCAGTATAGAATTCTGGGCTGGGATTTAGCTCAGTTGGTAGAGCGCTGTGCTGCAGTCTCTGAGGTCCCAAGTTCAATTCCCAGCACCGCAAAAATGGGAGAAGGACCTGGCAATCCACTCCCAAGGCAATCCCGAAACACTCAGCCATTGAAAACCCTATAAGGGTCGCTATGAGTCAGATGATGGCACCTAACAACAACAACAACATAGAATCCTACCACCAGCCAAACATTTGAAAGGAGGCAAAGTAATGAAATTTTCATTTGTGTGAGATCTAAAATGTACTTCCCATATTCCCTTTGTAGGAAGTCAAGAAAGAGGAAGGTACCGGATCCATTCAACCAATGAAGCCAGATGCCAGGGCCACAGCTAAGTAGCAAGCCAGAGGGCTTACAGGGGATCAAAGGCTCCAAGAAGAATGTCTCCAAAAAAGAACAGAAGAGATTACCTGGTGTGTCCGCATGTATTAACAAGACATTTATACTTGTATAAAAAGTTTAGGGAGAAGAAAGGCATGGTGGCACGCCACTCATCCAGCATTAGGGAGGTTGAAGCAGGAGGATAGCAAGAACTAAAAAGCAGCTACTTGGGAAAAGAAATGTTACCTGTGATATATCCCTATATATAATATTTTAATTACCCAAAATTATAATTACAACTCACTACACTGAAGAGATAGGTAATATCCATGGAATATCATGGGATAGAGGTGGGTTGTGGTAAAAACAATAAATCATCATCTTCTATAATACTAAGTCAATTGATGATGTCTAGTATCAGGGGAAATGGTGGCACACTCCTGTAATCTTGGCACTTGGGAAGCTAAAGCAGGAGGAGCACAAGTTTGAGGCTACATAGTAAGAACTTATCTCAAAAATTAATAAACTATATAAACTATATAAACTATATAAAGAGGAAATAGCTAAAAGGTTGGAAATCAATTGTCTATGGGAAGTAGGAAGGAATAAGAGGAAGGAAAGGCTTGAGAAGAAACTGTCATTACTAGCAGTGTAGTGCTACACTGACTTTTCAAACTATTATTATATATTACTTTGTCCAAGATAAACTATAAGAGAAAAGCAACAAAATGAATAACAAAAAAATTAAGTCTGTTTCTTGTTGTATCTTTAATATCTTCTCTCTCTCTCTCTCTCTCTCTCTCTCTCTCTCTCTATTTCTCTCTCTCTCTCCCTCTCTGTGTCCCATTCTCCCTCAACTAGGCTTTGCCCGCCCAGCATATCCCAGCATATAAACACCTTTTTAAAAGAATATTCTTATATAACCTCTTTCAGCTGCACTCCAATTTCTTTTCTATCACAGCCAACCTTACTGCAAAGTATTCTGGGATCTGATCCTCAGTCACTCCTCAGTCTGCTATAGTGTATTATGTTGAATCATATAAAATTGCTGATTTGATCATTTTTTATCTACAGAAACAATAATTTCATATGATTCAATCTAATAGCTTACTGCTATCACCACAACTAAATTCTGAGGCCATCACCTGAATGTCTCTTGTTGTCTGATTAATTTGTGCCCTGCTCTCCAGCCCTCTGCATTAGGGCTCAGCTGGAACTCTTGCTTCCTTACCAGCTCATGGTGGCACTGCCTCCAGAATGATCTTTCCAAAATCTTGATTGTACCATGCCACTCCTCTGCTCAAAATTCTTCAAGAGCACTCTGGCACCATGACAATCAAACCTACACTGCTTTCTGCGGCCATGAGCCAACCACTGCCTGCCTCTTCAGTTCCAGATCCCTCCAGGTCCCACAGCTCCCAGGCTTGACCCCCACCTTACACTCTATAATTAAGTCATACTAAATAACTTACATGTAGAAATGTTCCCTCTGTTTTTATATATGGAGATATGTGTATAATAGATTATATAGCCCTACTATTTGGCACCTTGAAGGTACTTGGTAACTATTCATTAAAGGAAAACTCAGTTTTTGTAAATGACCCAGAAGTTAACCATGGATAAAAGTAGATAGATATTCAGTTTCTTCTAAGAGCCAAGGGTAAATTGAAAAGTCTATATTTACTTAAGTATTCAAATGGATAATGACAAGAAACTAAGAACACCATATAAATTGTAGTAACATTGGAATAAGAGAAAGAAAGAGAGAAAAAGAAGAGAGGAAGAGAGAGGTAAGAGGCTGGAAAAATAGCTTTATCTCAATTTTATGATGTAATAAGTGAAAAATTCATAAAATTACTATTACTCTATAAGCAGAAAATTACTCTCTATTTTCCAAAACAAAAAGAAAACACAAAGACCTTATAGCTAGCTGACAATATATCTTGTTGTTGTTGTTGTTAGGTGCCGTCGAGCTGGTATCCGATTCATAGCGACCCTCATAGGGTTTTCAATGGCTGAGTGCTTCAGGATTGCCTTGGGAGTGGGTTGCCAGGCCCTTCTCCCATTTTTGCGGTGCTGGGAATTGAACTCGGGACCTCAGAGACTGCAGCACAGCGCTCTACCCACTGAGCTAAGTCCCAGCCCCTGACAATATATCTACTGGGTATTAATATTTCTATTTGTTTTCTGGGGAAGAACTGCATCATTAGCTTTTAAAAGCTGTCCAACCAGTTCTCAGACTAGCACCCCATCCAACAAAGGTTTAATTAGCCTTGGAGTTTTGTTTAAACTGACAACTGTGGTTCAAAAAGCCCCCAAGGTCAGCATTATAGTTTGCATCTTAAATAATCAATTTGCCCAAAGGTATCTTGTGGTTCTATGGTTGTTATTTTTTCTTCTGATTTGCAAATGATCTGGTTAACAGCTCTGTGTTAAGAATATGGCTTATTGGAACACAAAAATATTTTCACAGTATCTTTGAACCAATAAAAGCAGAAAATAAAAAAGCAGTTATTCCTCAAATATTCACAGTGCAGACATCCAACAACCTCACAGACCTGTAGACAGGAAGCAGTATATAAGCAAAAGAGGCCTGCGAGCAGGCAGAGAGATGTGTGGAGGAAGCTCACCCTTTCCCATAGGAAAGCTTCTGAGGCCCTCCATCAGAGGCTATTTACTCTCACTTTACAAATAATATTACCAAGTTTATTTATTTAGTTTCTGAGCCTGTGGCAGAATAGAAATAAGATATTAGGAAGAGAAATATAGGAGAGGAACTACTTAGAGAGTAGTGAAATACTGACTGCAAAATGGACAACTATAGCCTAATAGGAAGGAGGAAACAAAAATTATAAAAAGAAAACAAAAAAAAAACTCAAAGCACAGCTGCATACAGGGTGTGGGTTCCACACTTCACACATCCTATAAGACCTTGGGATATCACTAGGTTATAGAATAGCATAAAGGACTGAAATTCAAAACAATACCCACTGACCTCAAAAAAGGACTTTCCTAACATGCTAGGCCTACAGCCATACCACTGTGACATCTGATCTCCTCAAACCTCCAGAACTAAGCAAGGTAGGGCCTGGTTAGTACTTAGATGGGAGACCGCCTGGGAACACCAGCTGCTATAGGCTTGGGAGAAGGACCTGGCAACCCACTTCCAAAACAATCAGCCACTGAAAACCCTATGAATGGCAGAGAAGCACTAACAATATGGTTTCACCTGTTTGGCTTGTTGTATGTAAGGTCACTATTAGTTGGACACTGACTAGATGGCACCTAATAACAACAAGAACAGCATCTCCAGGAGGGCATACCCATGCTTGGTAATGGGAATGCAAAGAGGAACAAGATACACTTTTATAAAATGGGGAGAGCATTAGAGATTTTTTAAATGTTTCTACTGAAAGCATAACCATAAAAGGAAACATATTTGTCCTTAAAGGACCAAACCCTTAATTATCAAAAAAACAAAAGAAACAAACAAATAAGGAAAAAAAACCCCTTCAGCATCTAAAATGATTCATTGGCTAAGGAATCTTCAAGATAGCAATAATAACAAACTTTAAAATCTACTTAAAATATATTATATTGGGTTGTTGAAACTAAACTCTGTAAGAGTTACAAATGGCTATTCAACAATATACAACACCAAGGAATATAAGAGTAGTAGTCAGGTCTCTCTGTCTACTAGTAGCTATACATGGCCTGAGCAAACTGGCTGCTTCTCTGAGACTCTGTCTCCTCCTCTGTCTAACGAAGAGAGTAAAAAGTTAGTTGTGAAGTAACCACTCATGTTTGCCCCCAACCCACATCTTTTACCCAGATTGGCCCTTGTTAGCCCATGGCTTCAAGTAAAATAAGTGACCACAGAGCATGAAGTGATTTTTGAGAGAGGGAGAGAGGGCGTGGGAAAGAGAGAGAGAGAGAGAGAGAGAGAGAGAGAGAGAGAGAGAGAGAGAGAGAGAGAGGGAACTCTTTTTGACTTTCAGGATTTATGAATCTTGGAACCTGGTGAATTGGAAAGAATAGAGGACAATGAAAATTGATTTCAGAGAAAATAAGATGAGTTTGTCTGAATAATATTTCCTCCCTCTGTAGTTAGCCTATAATTGAATTCCTGGACTAGAGGAAGTTGGCAGGGAGGTGTTTAAAAAAATAGATGCTTCTGAGCCTTTGGGGGAAGTGTTTATACCCAGGTCACTAGGGCTAAGCCTAAAGGAAACAAGAGAGAGATGTATTTGTGGGGAATGGAGAAAAGAAATGACCTAGACCACTTCCTATGTAGAATGTAAGGAGAAAGATCCCAGAAAAGAAATGGCCATGTGGAATGTCAAGGCATATAGAGCATCATATAATCTCAAAGAGTTCACCAGGCCCCAGTGTGGCTTGAAAACAGCACAATGACTTCTGGGCACACAGAGTGGTAAGCACAGATGAAAGAGCTGGGAACATGGAAAAAGCCTTAGAGAGGATGGCAAAGGCAACTCAGAAGGGACCTGTGCAGACTGACAATGTTGGAAAGATCTAAGTGAGCTATCCTATGGAAATATGGATATTTCAAAAGAAGTGTTCAGTGTGTCATGTGACCTAGAGAACTGTGTATATATACTTGACATGGGGAAGTAAATTTCCAAGTTTGCCTGAGACCAGTTTCTATCCTCCTGATGGAATAGGAGTTCCATGTAAAAACTAACTTGAGTTCTAGAGAAATGAACATTGTTATTACACATCCATGTTTTTGGACTGAGATTCATATCCACTACATGCTGAGAGAAATTCCACAGAATCTGCATCAACTCTCATGTATATTGAGAGATGTGGGTCAGCTTTCATTTTTCTGCATGCGGATGACCATGTTTCCCAGCACCATTTATTGAAAAGGCTGTCCTTTTTCCAGTTTACTTGCTTTGTTCCTTTGTCAAAAATCAGGTGGCTATAGGTGTGTTGAGGTATTTCTGGGTCTTCTATTCTGTTCCAGATGTCTTCGGGCCTATTTTTGTGTCACTACCAAGCTGTTTTTGCAAACACTGCCCTATAGTATAGCTTGAAGTCAGGGATTGTGATTCCACCTACATTAGTTTTGCAACTTTTTAAGTTGTAAACCTACACCTCTTTAAGTTGCAATTCTACACCTCTCATGTCTCTTCACCATGCCAGACTAGAGTCAAGCTCAACAGGGTCATCTTTCCCCACTTATTCCACCAAGCCCATTCCCTTGGCTGTGGTTTCTTTGGATAGTAGGTAGGGACAGTGGGAATCAGTGTTTTGGCTATATGTGGTCTTTTGTGGTTCCATATGAATTTTTGGATCATTTTTTCTATTTCTGTAAAGTCAGTCAGTGGAATTTTAATGGGTATTGCATTAAATCTATAGATTGCTTTTGGTAGGATAGCCATTTTTACTATATTAATTCTCCCTATCCAGGAGCAGGGGAAGTCTTTCCATTTTTCAGTGTCCTCTGCTATTTCTTCCTTTAATGTTTTGAAATTTTCCTTGTAGAGATCTGAAGGGTCTTTGGCTAGATTGATTCCAAGGTATTTAATTTTCTGGTAGGCTATCATGAATGGTATTTTTCTTGAAATTTCCTTCTCTTCCTGTTTGGAGTTGGTGTAAAGAAAAGCTATTGATTTTTATGTGTTAATTTTATAGCCTGTGACTTTGCTGAAGGAATTAATTAGTTCTATCAGTTTTCTGGTTGATCGAGAGTTGACTCAAAATGGATAAAAGATCTCAACATAAAACCAGAACCTTGGAGAATTCCGGGTCAAGATGACGGACAGATAACACACACCTTCTGTCCCAGAGTAATGGGAAGCCTCAATTAGGGGTTTGGAACTCACATTGAATAGACAGAAACAGTGATAATTTAGATTGGGACATAGGGGATGAAACTGGACGAACACTGAAATCAAGGATTTGGCTTTGGAGGAGCTACACAGAGGACAATAGCAGGACTGCCGCCATTTCGCCGTCATGCAGACGGCAGATAGAATCCCGGAGACTCAGAGGGGACTTCTCGCAAACACACCGACAGGGGCGGGACCCAACACAGAGTGCAACCTAGGCAGCACACTCTCAACCTGCCCAAGGGACACAAACTACAAATTTTGGGTGAGTCAGTTTGAGATGGCACACAGAATCGCCATCGATAGCGGCCACTGAGAGAACGGGAAACCAGTGCCAGCGGTACGCATCTAGAGCTGAGACACAGCTCCCTCCCTCCTATTGTGGCAGGACAGTTGTGCAGACTCATCTCCACAGACATATGGGAACATATACACCTGGATCCCAGACGTACCAGAGGTGATCCTAATTCATCCCATTGCACTGTGGAGAAATCTGGGGTTTGTGGAGGCGACTGAGCCCCATGTGGACAGAGTGCTCCTTTTCGGCAGAGCCTAGTGGCACAATTAGTCACAATCAAAGCAGTTTTGAGTGCAATCGCTGCACAGGGACAGACCTGCTGCAGATTCCCTCTGGGGTGATTGGCTATCATCCCACCCACAAGAGGATATGGTTGTCCCAAGGGGTCTCCCAAGTGGGCAGAAAGCCCCTGCAATAAAAAAATCCATGAAATCAGCCATATTCCCTCCATGCTGTAGGCTTTGGGGTGGAAATCTCTGACTTGGGGAATTGGCACCCCAACAACATAGGTCAGGGAGAACTCCAGGGAGGACCCCACAGGTTCCACTGCCTCTTGAACAATACAATAGACACAGAATATTTCGTGGAACAGTTTCTTTGGGCACTCGGTGTCCCACTTTAACCCAGGACATTGTGGGGTGGTCCACATTATCTACCCACTTGGCAAGACCAAGCCAGACTACTCCTGCATATTTTGTGAAAACAGTGCCACCCTGAGTTCTGTAGGGAGCACTGCTTCCTGCAGTATCCACTTCACCCAGTGGAACTGGGTGTCCACAGTGCAGATTCCACCTGCAAGAACATACAAGGGCTTTTTTTTTTCCTGTATGGGGGTTTGAACCCAGGGTCTTGTGCCTGCTTGCTTTGTGGGTGCTAGACCACTGCGCTGCGCCCCCAGCCCCTATTTTTTGCCTTTTGAAACAGGGGCTCCCTGGGTTGCGCAGATCTCAGGCTTGCGATCCTCCTGCCTCCGTCCCCCAAGCCACTGGGATTCCAGGCGTGCACCACCACACCTGACTACAAGTGTTTTCTATATGTATGTGGGGGTGTGTATGCGTGAGGTCTGGTTCTCTCTTTTTTCTTTTTTTTCTTTTCTTTCTTTTTTTTTTTTTTTTTTTTTTTTTTTTTTTTTTTTGTATGGGGGTTTGAACCCAGGGTCCTGTTCCTGCTTGCTTTGTAGATGCTGGACCACTGTGCTGCACCCGGGCCCATGTTTTTTGCTCTTTGAGACAGGGTCTTGCTGGGTTGTGCAGAACTCAGGCTTGCAATCCTCCTGTCTCTGACCCCCAAGCTGCTGGGATTGCAGGTGTGCACCATTGCACCCAACTACAAGTGTTTTTATATGTGTGTGGGAGGGTGTATGCGTGAGATTTTTTTTCTGTTTACTCTTTTTCCTTCCTATATTTCTTCCTGTCTTCTTTTACTCCCTTCCCTTTTTCTATTCTCCTTCTCTTTTTCTTAAGCTATATATGTGTCTTTGCTTTAATTATTTTACCCTTAAGTTTTAACCTTAATTTTAATTTTGACAGTAATTTCTATTAGCCTCTATCCTCTACCTCCTCTTTCCCCCTCTTCTGTCACCAGATCCCTCCCTTTCTCACCCCACAGAAGAGAAACAAAATCTATCGCCTCCCTAACCTCTAGCTCCTTTGGAGTTGGGCTGGTGGACTAAAGAGACAACCACACAGACCAAAAAGCTGAGAATATACCCAGCTTATAAGCTCTAATAAGCGCCAGAGATTCAGCACCACACAATCTCAAAGGAATAACAGAGGGAGAAGTTCTGCACAATCAGGAGAGACAAATTCTATTTCCCAGACCATATTATGGGCAAACAAAGTAAACCTACAAAAAACACAAAGGAGCAGGAAGAATCTGAAGGCTCCACAGATCAAAGCCCCCCAACAAATAACTCCAAGGACTCTCAATTCTTAGAGATCTCTGATTCTGAATTCAAAGTCATGGTTATAAACATGCTAAGAGAAATTAAAACAAATACCACAAGCAAACTGGAGATCCTTGAAAGGAAGGTTTCTCACTTGGAAGCCATTCTGTCATCCCAGTAAGAAATGATAAGGGAAAACCAAGCCACTATTCTTGATACTCAATCCAAGTTATCTGAATTGAACACGGCTAAAGAATTCTTTTCATCGAGACTGGATGAATCTGAGCTGAGGATTTCCGATTCCGAGGATGCCATAAATGAACTTAAATACAAGCAGTTAGAAATGGAATCAATGATAAAGGTTTTAAAGAAAGATTTCCAGAGAACTCAGATAGAATGAAAAAATGAAATTTAAGAATTCAGGGCATTCCTGAAGAAGAAGAAAGATCCACTAGAGACCTTAAAAATCTAGTAAATGATATCCTCAAGGAAAACTTCCCAAAGATAGCACAGGAAATGGATATATACACCACTGAGACATTCAGGACTCCTTTGAAGGCTGACTTAAGTAGATCATCCTCGAGACACGTCATTGCTCACATGCTGTCATTAGAGACCAGGGAAGCTATCCTGCAAGCAGCAAGACAGAAACCCCTTATTAAAATTACTGCAGACTTCTCCATATCAACATTGAAAGTTAGAAAGGAATGGACACAGGTGATTCAAATACTAAAAAAAAAAAAAAATCTCCAGCCTAGATTAATATATCCAGCAAAATTATCTTTGATAATAGATGATGAGTATAAGACATTTAATGACATTCAAGCTTTTAAATGATATGCAACCACCAAACCATCACTGGAGAGGATTGTAAATCAATTACCACATCCAGGAGAGTTAAGACAACCCTACAAAGGAAATCAAAGAACTGGTTAGCTGACATGAGTGTAACCCAAGAAAGGACCAAAGCAAACATGATTCATAAATCAGTAACAGGTAATGATTGGATATATAACAATAAATGCTCCTCAATTATCTCTATTAATGTAAATGGTCTTAACTCACCAATTAAGAGACAGAGGCTGGCTAACTGGATGAAAAAACACAAACCATCAATATGTGGTATTCAAGGCACTCATCTAACTCACAAAGACTGGAATAAACTGAGAGTTAAGGGATGGAAAAATGTACACCTAGCAGAGGGGGGACAAAAGAAAGCAGGTGTTGCAATTCTAATTTCAGATAGATTAAATTTCATTCCAAAACTAATTAGAAGAGACAAAGGAGGACATTACATTTTAATACAAGGAACAATTGATCAAGAATCCATAA
>VMDO01032765.1:0-18648 GCA_007922755.1 Pedetes capensis
TCAGTGAGAACACATGTTTCTCTTTCTAGGCTAGTATTCATTCACTTAAAATAATTTCCTCTAATTCCATCCATTTTGCTACGAATGGCCTTATTTTATTTTTCTTGATTTCTGAGTAGTATTCCATTGTATATATGTACTATAGTTTTTTTTTTTTAATCCATTCTTCTGTTGAAGGGCACTTTGATTGATTCCATATCCTTGCTACTGTGAAAAGTGCTGCATTGAACATGGAGATGCAGGTGTGTCTGTGGTATGATGATCCACTCCCTTTGGGTAAATTCCCAATAGTGTTATAGCTGGGTCATAAGGTAGATCAATTTTTAGTTATTTAAGATACCTCCATATTGATTTCCACAGTGGTTGGACTAATTTACAGCTCCACCAACAATGTAAGAGTGTTCTCTTTTCTATGCAAACTTGCCAGCATTTGTTATTATTTGTTTTGTTCATATTGGCCATTCTTACTGATGTAAGGTGAAATCTCAGAGTTGTTTTAATTTGCATTTCCCTAATGGCTAGGGATATTGAGCATTTTTTCATGTGTTTCATGGCTTTACAGAACTCTTCATTTGAGAACTGTCTACTCAGTTCCTTTGCCCATTTGTATATTGGGTTATTTGTTTTTTGTGGGAGTTTTTTCTTGAGTTCTTTATAAATTCTAGGAATTAGACCTTTGTCTAATGTACAGGATGTGAAGATTTTTTCCCATTCCATGGGGGTTTCCTTGACTCTTTTAATTGTTTCTTTTGCTCTACAAAGCTTTTTAATTTCATGTAATCCCATTTATCTATTCTTGTTGCAATTTCTTGAGCAATTGGATTCCTATTAAGGAAATACTTTCCTGTGTCTATATGATGGAGTGTATTGCCTATCTTGTCTTCTATAAATTTTAGAGTTTCTGGTTTTATGTTGAGATTTTTTTATCCACTTTGAATTAACTGTCATGCATATTGAGAGGTGTGGGTCAGCTTTCATTTTTCTGCATGCAGATGACCACGTTTCCCAGCACCATTTATTGAAAAGGCTGTCCTTTCTCCAGTTTACTTGCTTTGCTCGTTTGTCAAAAATCAGGTGGCTATAGGTATGTTGAGGTATTTCTGGGTCTTCTATTCTGTTCCAGATATGTTTGGGCCTATTTTTGTGACAATACCAAGCTGTTTTTGCTACCACTGCCCTATAGTATAGCTTGAAGTCAGGGATTGTGTTTCCACTTGCATTAGTTTTGCAGCTTAAGCATGTTTTGGCTATACGTGGTCTTTTGTGCTTCCATATGAATTTTTTGATCATTTTTTTCTATTTCTGTAAAGTCAATCAGTGGAATTTTAATAGGTATTGCATTAAACCTATAGATTGCTTTTGGTAGAATAGCCATTTTTACTGTATTAATTCTCCCTATCCAGGAGCAGGGAAGGCCTTTCCATTTTTTAGTGTCCTCTGCTGTTTCTTTCTTTAGTGTTTTGAAATTTTCCTGTAGAGATCTATAAGGTCTTTGGTTAGATTGATTCCAATGTATTTAATTTTCTGGTCAGCTATCATGAATGGTATTTCTTCTGAATTTTCCTTCTCTTCCTATTTGCAGTTGGTGTAAAGAAAAGCTATTGATTTTTGTGTGTTGATTCTATAACCTGTGACTTTGCTGAAGGAGTTAATTAGTTCTAGCAGTTTTCTGGTT
This sequence comes from Pedetes capensis, assembly GCA_007922755.1. Lineage (NCBI taxonomy): Eukaryota > Metazoa > Chordata > Mammalia > Rodentia > Pedetidae > Pedetes > Pedetes capensis. Next base: position 1,676 of record VMDO01032765.1, read on the forward strand.
GAGGTTTTGGGGTCTTTCAGGTATAAGATCATATCATCTGCAAATAATGATAATTTGACCTCTTCCTTGCCAATCTGTACCCCTTTGATTTCTTTCTCTTGTCTGATTGCCCTGGCCAGAACTTCAATTATTATGTTGAATAGAATAGGAGAGAGAGGACATCCTTGTCTTGTTCCAGATCTAAGAGGAAATGGATTCAGTTTTTCTGCATTTAATATAATGTTGGATGTAGGTTTGTCATAAATGGCTTTTATGAAATTAAGGTATTATCCTGTTATACCTATCTTCTCCAGCGTTTTTATCATGAAAAGGTATTGCACTTTGTTGAAGGACTTTTCAGCATCCATTGAGATGATCATGTGGCTTTTGTTCGCCAGTTTCTTGCTATTATGGATTACCTTAATTGATTTCCATATGTTGAACCAGCCTTGCATCTGTGGTATAAATCCCACTTGGTCATGGTGAATAATCTTTCTCATATGCTGTTTGCCAGAATTTTATTAAATATTTTTGCCTCTAGATTCATAAGGGAGATGGGTCTATAATTCTCTATCTTAGATGAATCTTTTCCTGGTTTAGGTATCAGGGTGATGGTAGCTTCATAGAATGAATTTAGGAGTGTTCCCTCCTTTTCTATTTTTTGAAATAATTTGAGGAAGACCGGTATGATATCTTCTTTAGAAGTTTGGTAAAATTCTGCTGTGAATCCATCAGGACCTGGGCTCTTCTTTGTTGGGAGAGTTTTTATTATCTTTTCTATTTCTGTATATGTAGTGAGCTTGTTTAGGTCAGTTTTGTATTCTGGAGTTAGCTTTGGTAGGTCATACCTGTTAATAAATTTGCCCATTTCTCCTGCATTTTCATATTTTTGGGAAAACAGTTTCTCATAGTAATCTGTGATGATTTTCTGCATTTCATTGAAGTTGGTGGTTATGGACCTGTTGTCTTTCATAATCCATACTATGTTAGATTTTTCCTTTTTCTTTTTGATGAGGTTGGCCAGAGGAGTGTCTATTCCATTAATCTTTTCAAAGAACCAGCTCTTAGTCTTATTAATTTTTTGAATTATCTCTTCAGATTCTAATTGAGATATTTCTCCCTTTATTTTTGTAATTTCTTTTTGGGTGATCCTTTTAGGATTGGTTTGTTGTTGGATTTCTAGTGTTTTAAGATGCATCATTAGGTCATTTATTTGGCTCTTCTTTACTTTATTGATGAAGGCACTTAATGCTATAAACTTCCCTCTTAAAACAGCCTTTGCTGTATCTCATGTGTTTTGGTAGGATGCATTTTCATCATCATTTGATTGCAGGAATTTTTAAAATTCCATTTTGATTTCATCAATAATCCTTTGGTCATTCAGCAGTGTATTATTTAGTCTCCATGAGTTTGTAAAGTTTCTGGAATTATTCTTGCTGTTGAGCTCTAATTTTATCCAATTATGATCTGGTAAGGAACAGGGGATAATTTCTACTTTTTTGTGTTTGTTGAGGGGGTTCTTATGGACTAGCATATGATCTATCTTAGAAAATATTCCATGTTGAGCTGAGAAGAATGTGTATTCCTCATCATGTGAATGAAATATTCTGTATATATCTGTGAGATCCAGATAGTTTAGGGTGGAGATTAGATTTGACGTTCTCTGTTGTTTTTTCATTTTGATGACCTGTCTCTTGATAAAAGTGGGGTAGTGAAGTCTTCCATTATTATTGATTCTGGTCCAATAAGGTTCTTTATATTCCATAAAATTTGTCTTATGAAGATAGGTGCCCCTGTGTTTGGGGCATAAATATTTAGGAGTGTTATTAGTTCCTGATCGATTATTCCTTTTATTAAAATGTAGTGTCCTTATTTGTTTCTTCTAATTAGTTTTGGAATAAAATTTAATCTATCTGAAATTAGATTGCAACACCTGCTTTTTTTTGTTTCCCCTGCTAGGTACACATTTTTCCAGCCCTTACCTCTCAGTTTATTCCAGTCTTTGTGAGTTAGATGAGTTTCTTGAATACCATATATCAATGGTTTGTGTTTTTTCATCCAATTAGCCAGTCTCTGCCTCTTAATTGGTGAGTTAAGACCATTAACATTAATAGTGATTAGTGAGTAGCACTTATTATTATATATCCAAAATCATTACCTGTTACTAGTTTATGAATCATGTTTGCTTTGGTCCTTTCTTGGATTGCACTCATTTCAGCTACCCAGTTCTTAGATTTCCTTTATAGGGTTGTCTTATCTCTCTTGGATGTGGTAATTGATTTACAATCCTCTCCAGGGCTGGTTTTGTGGTTGCATATTGTTTAAATGCATCAATGTCATTAAATGTCTTATACTCCTCTTCTATTTTCAAATATAATTTTGCCAGATATATTAATCTTGGTTGGAGGTTTTTTTTTTTTTTTTTTTTTTTTGGATGTGAATCACCTGTGTCCATTCCTTTCTAGCTTTCAATGTTGATATGGAGAAGTCTGCAGTAATTTTAATAGGTTTTGCTTTATAAATAATAAGGGGTTTCTGCCTTGCTGTTTGCAGGATAGCTTCCCTAGGCTCTAATGACAGCATGTGAATGATAATATGTCTCTGGGATGACCTATTTAAATCAGCTTTTGAGGGAATCCTGAATGTCTCAGTATCCATATCCTGTAGTATTTTGGGAAGTTTTCCTTGAGGATATCATATACTAGATTATGAAGGCCTCTGGTGGATCTTTCTTCTCCTTCAGTGATGCCCTGAATTCTTAAGTTTCATTTTTTCATTCTATCAGAGTTCTCCTGGAAATCTTTTTAAAATACCTTTATCATTGATTCCATTTCTGACTATTTGTATTTGAGTTCATTTATGGCATCTTCAGAATCGGAAATCCTCAGCTCAGATTCATCCAGTCTTGATGAAAAGGATTCTTTAGCCCAAGTTAATTCAGTTATTTTAGTTTGCATTTCAATGATATTGCTTGGTTTTTCCTTATCATTTCTAGCTGGGAGGATCGAATGGACTCCAAGTGAGATACCTTCTTTTCAAGGATTTCAAGGCTGCTGGTAGTATTCATTTTAATTTCTCTTAGCATGCTTATAACCACAACTCTGAATTCCAAATCAGAGCTCTCTAAGAGTTGAGTTTCCTTGGAGTTATTTGTTGGTGGGCTTTGGTCTGCGGGGCCTTCAGATCCATCCAGACCCTTTGTGTTTTTTTGTGGGTTTACTTTGATTGCCCATAATATGGTCCAGGAAATAGAATTTGTCTCTCCTGAGTGTGCAGACCTTCTCCCTCTGTTATTCCTTTGAGATTGTGTGGTGCTGAATCTCTGGTGCTTATTTGAGGTTGTAAGCTGCATAGTTCCTTGGCTGTTTCATTTGTGTGGCTCTTACTCTAGTTCACCATTTCAACTCCAAAGGTGCTAGGGGCTAGGGATGTGATAGATTCTGTTTCTTTTCTGTGGGGTGAAAAAGGGGGGATCTGGTGACAGAAAACGGGGAAAGAGGAGGTAGAGGACAGAGACTAATAGAAGTTACTGTCAAAATTAAAATTAAGGCTAAAAGTTAAGGGTAAAATAATTAAAACAAAAACACATATATAGCATAAAAAAGAGAAGGAGAATAGAAAAAGGGAAGAGAATAAAAGAAGAAAGATAGAATGAAAGTAGAAAATTAGAAAATAAAAAAGGAAAGAAAAAAACTCACCCATACACGCTTCCACACACACATAAAAACACTTGTAGCCAGGTGCAGTGGTGCACAACTGCAATCCCAGCAGCTCAGGAGGCAGAGGCAGGAGGATTGCAAGCTCGAGATCAGAGGAAGTCTGCATAACTTAGTGAGACCCTGTCTCAAACAGTAAAAAATATGAGGTGGGGGCGCAGTGCAGAGGTCCAGCACTTAGGAAGCATGCAGGAGCAAGGCCCTGGTTTCAAACCCCAGTACCACAAATAAATAAATAAATAAATGAATGAATAAATAAATAAATAAATAAGACACTTGTATGTTCTCACAAATGGAATCTGAACTGTGGACACAGTTCCACCAGATAAAGTGAACACTGCAGGATGCAGTGCTCCCTGCAGAACTCAGGGTGGCAGTGTTTTCACACAAACCACAGAAGCAGTCCTCCTTAGTGTATAGAGCATTTGTGTAAGTTCCCTCTATCAAGTGGATATCGTGGGCAGCCCCACAGTGTCTCAGGTTTAAGTGGGACACTGAGTGCTCATAGAGTCTGTTCCATGGAATAGTCTGTGTCTGTTGTATTGTTAGAGAGGCAGTAAAAACTGTGGGGGCCTCCCTGGAGTTCTCCCTGTCCCACGTAGGTCAGGTGCCAATTTCCCAAATTGGCGGTTTCCATCCAGAAGCCTACAGCTTTGAGTTGTGCCACATCAGCAAATGGAGTTTCCTGAGGGTTGACTCCATTTTTGTCATTAAGGTAGACTCTACTTTGAGGAGGCAATTTGTCCCCAGTAGTCTTTGGAGTGCCTTCCAACCTAGGGGGTTCAATTTCCAGCACTATATCTGACAGTGCTTCTCTGCTATTCATAGGGTTTTCAATGGTAATTGTTTCAGTAGTGGGCTGCTGGGTCCTTCTTTCTAGTCTGTCTTAGTCTGGAAGCTCAGATGAAACCTGTCCACCATGGGTGACCCTGCCGCTATCTGAGATACTGATGCCTTAGCTTTCAGATGCATAGCAACATGCAAGCTCCCACAGTATGACAAATTGACAGACATGTGGGGAATCTTGGATTAAATTCAACCTAAGACTTATAAGGTTGTCTTTACTAATAAGGTATTGTTCTCACCTCAAGATATTAGTTGACATGAGAAACAATATTCCATGGATTTCTACATTCTACACCCTGAGATAACTAAATGGACCTCTAGGTGTTTTTGATGTACAAGCTCTCAAAAACCCAGGTGATGCCATCACATTGTGTGTCATAAAATAAAAAACTCTAGTCCCTCAGGCTCAACAATTCTGGGTTTTTAAATCATTCTACTGTTGGACTCCCTAGACTTGGACCCTGAGTCTTGGAATCTATTTTCAGAGCTAACTGACCATGTGGCTGAAAACCTACATGTCACCTCTTCCTGTTGTATCTATGAAGACACTAACTTGGGAGATCAGTGACCTTGGAGAGCAAAGAAACTACCAAGATAACCTTAATATGACAATCCCTTCTCCCAGCTCATCTGAATGTTTGACAATTGAGAACATCCATTATTGGAAAATATTTATTTGCCTATTGGGGAAAGAAATTCACAGTCCCCATTGGAGAAGTCATCCACATGGGACAATACTACAAATCGACTACAGATACAACTGCCTGGTAGAGAAAAAATCCCCCACCATACCTGAATCAATTTTCCCATTTCCTGTCTTTAAATAACCTAGATGCCCCAAACAAATGGAGGGCTCCCCTGGGTCTTTACTGGGTTTATGGTTCACAGGCATATCAACAATTGCTCAAAGGCTGGACAGCACCCTGTATCTTGGGAATGATCTGGCCCTTCTTGTTCCTGCTCCCACTAAGTCTAGGAGAAATTCTGAAGTATCCAGTATATGGTCAAATAAAAAAAGACAAAAATATTAATATTAAAATAAAAGTCTAAAAAATATAATAAATGGCTTCTTGAAAAAATTGTCCAATATTATGGTCTATACACCTGGGCTAAGAATAGACATTGGGGATCTTGTACCCCAATTTATATGATCACATCAGTTTACAAGCCATCATCAAAATCATAACCAATGACACTGCTAAGGCCCTAAGTCTCTTAATACATCAAAAGACTCAGATAACAAAATGTTATTTATCAAAACACGTTAGCTATGAATCATCTTTTTTTCTCAGGAAGGAGTCTGTGGTACATCCAATCTAACAAACTGTTGTTTAGAGATGGATGACAATAGGTCATCAAGGATCTGACAGCCAAAATACAAAAGTTGGCTCATATCCCTGTTCAGAATTAGAAAAGAAGCTCCTCAGATTCTGTTTTTGGAGGTTGGTCTCAAATTTTGGAGATCTAAAAACATTAATGGGGTGGTCCTGATAATACTGAGAGTCTATATTATACTGGCTTGTCTCCTACATTTACTTATTAATAGCATCTGGACCACTATGGATAGCTTCATAAACATGCATACCATCACCTGGGTGATGACTATAACTAAATATCAGGCCCTACTAGATAAGGAATCACCCACTTTTATGGGACCATGCACAATAATGATGAAGCCTTTATTTAAACTCATTTATAAAAAAACATCAAATCAGGGAATGAAACAGTCCCACCCCTTATATAAACCAGTCATTCTTTATTAAAGCACTGTTTGTTCTATTAAGGACTGTGTGTTCAGCTGAAGGTTGTTTACCTTGTTACAAATTATGTGTATCTAAAAACTTTGGTTTCTTACAAATGACAGTAAATTCTACCAATAACAGAACTATTTCAGTTTAATAGAACTGCTTACTCTATAGAATGTATCTATCTTTGTTCCAGGCTGGAGGAATTTAAGTGTTCCCCTTCTCTTCTTGTAAATTGAAAGAAGTAATTGACCACCTGACCACCTTCTACCTGCTTCTGTAAACTTGCCTTATCTGCTCTTCTGCATTTGTCTCTTTTATTAGCCCTTCCCTCTCAGGGAACCTGTAAGAGGTCAAAGTTTACTTTATCCTTGGCTCAGTCTTTGGAAATGATTCCACTGAGTCAGGTATGGATACTAATAAAGTCTTCCTTAAACCTCAGATCTCTTATTCCCTTTGGAATTCCCCAACAGCTCAGTCTCATACAATATGTTACTTCTGAAAGTAGGGCCAAATCACAGGCCTCTGAGACATGGAGCATATGAAAGAGTCACTTCTCCTAGGTTGAACCTTCTAGCCAGGAAGAGTCATTGTCTCACCAACTCCCTGGAAGAGTTATCATCTTAGACTTCTCTCTGATACTTCCAGTCTGATAGCTGTCTGGATTACATCTTTGTATGTAACCCTTCCCCACAGAAAGCCACTGCTAGAAGAGTGCCTTACTCTCTCCCTCCCTCAGCTCTGTTCTGCAACTCAGGACCATCCTTCAGTCTTATCTGTTATTTCTTTCCTTTTTTGATCTTCTTTCTTTGAAAAAGAGTTTGCTCCTATTCTGACTCCTTTGTATTACTCTAAACTGGAAGTGGCCCATAATGAACCCATAATGTTGTATATAAAAATTACTAGGAAAATATAAAGATAATATACACTCTTCTTCATGAGGCTTTGGATCCATAAAGTTGAATCACATAAAATATAAAAGAAAATATAACTTTAAAATATGTTTTATTTCTGGGAAATAGCCCTTTTTAATTAGAGTGTTTCTCCTCATTGGTCTATAACCTACTCTTCTTGTGAAAACTGCTTGCCCTTTTATGTTTAGGAAAAGCTAATTTTAATTCCGTAAAAACATTTCATTGTTGTGCAGTTTGTTAAGGACAATGAAATTTGTCAGTTTTGCTCATACCAAACATTTTATATTTTTCATAGTTGCATAGTGTGCTGTGCTGTGTACAATTGTTGAAAGTATACAGCTCTTCACAGCGAGCAGTTGCTGTTATGTATTTCAGCCTATAGTCTTAGTTTTTATGCTTTCGTCTTGCCCAATTTCTTTGTATAGGCACCTACCACAGGAGTAGAAGCTCAGAGAAGGCATGGGACCTTAGAGTTACCAGCTAGCACTCAGCATTACTGCAAAGGTAAAGGTAATGACAGACACTTTCTATTTTCTCTACCTCTAGACCTACTGAAATTTTAAAATTTAACAAGGAAAATCTGCAACTGGAGATTAGAATATGCAGATAGCAGTGTGTCAGGGGTGTGGCTCAACTGATAGAGAATTGCCTGGATATCTTCCTAATGTTTTACTATTTAGCATGCATGCCAATAAAATAAGAGTTTTCAAATAACTTTTATTTCCATTCCCACATTTTCATCTTCAGTTATACAGATTTACATTGCAAAGTGTTTTCTTTTCAGATGGCCTTACAGTTTTTAATCCCACTTTTGTGCTTATGTCCAATAAAACTTAAGTGCCCACCCCTAAGTCAGTTCACCAATATTTTCTCTTGTCTCCTACACATTTTACTTCTCCATTCCTCTTATGTACTTGTGTTTGCTATTGTCATCGAACAGAATTATAGTAAAAATGAAGAGACAAGGTGATTTTGCACTGCCTAAGAAAGTCCCTTTCTTGGATATTCAATGCCCATGATAAAAAGGATAGAGACTAACTATTAGAAACAGTAATTGGACAATAGAAAAACATCGGCATTATCATTTGATTTTCTTTCCTGCCTTGATTTTTTAGCTTCCAATAAATTATGATTGCCAAAAGTAGCATAAAATATTCTTATTTCATTACAATTATATTTTACATATTTATTCATTATTAATAAAATATTTACTATCATCCATGATACAGCAATAGTGTGCTCATCATAACATATGGCTTTTTAAATATTCTGCTTTATGATGAAGAAAAGTGCCTTATTTTATCAATAGAAGAATATGTTCTGTAGCTATTTGCTGGGCAGTACATTTGTTTATCAAGTGTCCAAGCCAAAGCCAATATTGAAGCCATTTAGGCTGTTGTTGTTATTGTTACGTGCTGTTGAGTTGGTATCCGACTCATAGCACCCCTATGTACAATAGGCAAAACACTATTGTAAGTGCTTCTCTGCTATTCATAGGGTTTTCTATGGCTGATTGATTTTTTGGAGTGAGTGGCCTGCTCCTTCTCCCAAGCCTACAGCACCTGGTGTTCCCAGGTGGTCTCCCATGCAAGTACTAACCAGGCCCAACTCTGCTTAGCTTCCAATATCTGATGGGATCAGATGCCACAGGGCTATGGCTGCAGGCTTATTTAGACTGTATAAGGCTGTAATTTTGTGGGAATATTTCTGTCAAATCTTTCCTAATCTCTCACTCTGAGAGCCCTAGAGCATTCAAGCACATGAGCAAGCATATATTGTTGTTGTTAGGTGCCATTGAGTCAGATCTGACTCATAGTAACCCTATACACAACAGAATGAAACACTATTCAATACTGTGCTATGCATACAATCTTTTTAAATTTGAGCCCATGGTTGCAGTTACTGTGTTTCTTCTCATTTTGAGTCATGCCACATCAGCAAAAGGAAGTCCCAGGGCTTTTGCTCCATTCTCATCACTAAGATTGACTCTCCTTTGAGGAAGCAACTCTTCCCCAAAAGTCTCTTGAATGCCTTGCAGTGTGGGAGACTTATTTCCCAGTACTATATTTGACAGTGCTTCTCTGTTATTCATAAGGTTTTCAATGGCTAATTGTTTTGGTAGTGGGCTGCTGGGTCTTTTCCCCTAGTCTATCTTAGTCTGGAAGCTCAGCTGAAACCTGTATATCATGGGTGGCCCTGCTGGTATCTGAAATACTGTGGCATAGCTTCAGCATCACAGCAACACACAATCCCCCACAGCAAGACAAGCTGACACACAAATGTGGGGAGCAAACATATATTTCCTTTTATTATCATCTTTACAAGAAAACCTGGATAACACCCACATAGTTTTAAGACAAGTTTGTGAGCTGTTTTGTTCTGAAGGTAAGAGAATATTGTGGGAAAAAATTTCCATTAAAGAAGATTCTTCTGATTTTTTTTCCATTACTGGGTGGATGAACCCATGGTCTGGTGCATGCTAATGAAGTGCTCTACTATAGAGCTGTACCCCAAGCCCCAATTTCTAAATATTTTCTTTTGAAACATGGTTGTGCTAGATTATGCAGCCTGCCTCTGGCCTTAAACTGTGATCCTCCTGCATCAACCTCCCATGTCACTGGGATTACAGTCACAGGCCATAGCCCCCAGCTGATTCTTTTGATCTTAGACAATGCTCAGGATAACTATGTCATAGGTACCACATGCATCCTGGAAAGATTTTAGCATTCTAAATTCTACTTGGGGCATAGGTACAGTAAAGGAAGTAGTCAATAATGATGCATAAGTAGCATTTGGAAAAAAGTTTTTAAGGCATGTGAACACATTCAAAGGCTTTTGCAAAGATTCTGCTGTTGTGTGTATTTTTGTTTACTTCTTGATCATTGCATATCATTTTTGGAGAAATAATAATTCAGGTCTTTTCCTATGTAAAAACTTTTTGTCTGTTTTGTTGTTGAGTTGTAGAGTTTTTAAAATATTCTGGGCCATAATTGGATATAGTGATTGCAAATATGTTCTTGCCTTCTGTAGTTTTATCTTTCCCATCACATAATATCTTTTGCTATAAAACAATTTGCTAAAAACACAACTTTTTTGTGGCTTGTGCTACAACTTCGTTGTTTATATTAAATCTGTTTAGGTTTCTTTATATCCTTGTCATTCAATTTTCGTAGGTCATATGTGTCTAGAAATTTATTTTTTCCAGGTTTTCCAAATATGCCCAAATGAATTTCTGATGTATGCTAGGTATTTGCTGTAATAGCAACCTTTTCATTTGTAATTGTGTTAATTTGGGTCTTACTTCTTTTTTGTTAGTTTTGTTAAGGATTTGTCAATCATATTTATCTTTTCAAAGAACAAACTCAGTTTCACAGATCCAATTTATTTTTCCTTTAGTTTCCATTAATTGATTTCAAGTCTAATATTTACCTTTCTTCCCATCTACTAGTTTTGGATTTGGCTTGTTCTTGTTTCTTAAGACATCAAGGTGCATTATTAGGTTATTTATTTGTGATTTTTCTCATTTTAAATGTAGGTGCTAATAGATATAAAGTACATTTTTAGACTTACCTTCTCATGTTCTGATTAATAGTGTGGGGTGTCACTCTGGCGCTGGACTCACTCCAGCCATGAGCAGGAAACGGCGGCCAAAGACCCATTGTCTAGTGAGGGGGAACCAGGCACCCAGGAGCCGCACTGCCTGGAAAGGAGGCTTATGGCCACGGCTACTCTGAGAAGCCTTGAGAAAGGCAGGCTCAGAGGCTTCTGCCCATGGCAGCTCCTTGCTTCTTTTCTTCCCAAGGAGGATGCCGACTCTGAAGGCTCTTCTCTAACAGCTCTTTATTTCTCCCTTGTCTGTCCTGGTGGATGGAATGGACCCAGACTGCTCCATGTACGGCCCTTATATACTCTTCTGGGGCTTGCCAGGGACCAGTCAGAGGCAGTCACCCCATACATGTTTCAGCCAATCATAGGGGATATTCAAATTTGGATTTGTAAAAGTAGGTGGTTCCAGAATGGTCCAATCAGGAGCCGTTCTGGGGTTTGGAAACATCAATTGGTGTCAGGGGACTGAGAAAAGAGAATAGATGCCAGTGCCATCTTGGGGAGCTCGACAACCCTGAGTTCCCAGATGTAGGGCAAAGGTGACTGTGTGAGGAAAAAGCCTCAGTCCTCCAAGGGGCCTAGATAGGTCCTGAGGCAAACTGCCTCTCTAGGCAGTACCCTACATGATAGTAGTTTTATTTTCATTTGATTATAACAATTTTATAATTTCTTGTTTTATTTTTTCAATGGCCTACTGATTGTTCATGTTTGTATTTCAGTTTCCATGTTGTTTATGTAGTCTCCATAGTTTCTTTTCCTGTGTTGTCAGTTTTCTAGTTTTTTTCCATTAGGATCTGATAAAGTACAAGAAATTGATTTTTTTTTGTGTTTGCTAAGACTTGCTTTGTGGACTAGAATGTGATCTACTTTAGATGTGTATATGGAGATTTGATGTGTGCAGTTTGCTGTAGTTTTTTCAGTACTTGGGGGTTTAAACCCTGGGACTCATGTTAGCCAAGTGTTCTACCACTGAGTTGTACCCTGAATATATTTTTATTTTGAGACAGAGTCTTGCTAAATTGTTCAGGCTGCCTCTTGCCTCAAACTTGTGATCCTTTTTCTCAGCCTCTTTCATCACTGGGATTACAGGTATCTGCCACTGTGATGAAATTATTTGTTAACTTTTGTTTGGGTGATGTATTGATGAAAGTAGGGTATTGACATCTACAGGGTATCCAACCTGGGAACACATTGCCTGGCCTTACAGGCTACCTATCTGCTGAAATGTCTGTATTCCTGTAAAATCAGCACCACGTGGATGATGACAAAACTTGCTGCTAGCATGGAGAGGTAGTTAGGACACCCTTCCCCCAACCCCCATTTTTTTTTTTTACCATTATTGTAGCAGCAGTCTCTGCAAACTCCAACCTACAAGCTGCTTTATTAAGTGGCTTCTTTTTGGGAGTGAGTCCAGGAAACAGCTTTTCAGATACTCCCTTTTCAAATCTGGTAGACAGCTTTTAAGACACTCCCCTTCCAATTTTTTGTTCATACCCAGGGGCATTAGGTGGGAGGGGTCTGGCTCACTCATTCTTTGCCTCTAGGCCATTTTTATTGTACCAGTGCAAAGTTCACAGATTTTCTTTAGCCTATCTCCTTGAATGAACTGGATTTGTACACAGTAATCATTAAAAAGGACTCACTATGGTGCTTTTTGCTTCCTTAAACTGCACATTTTTCAAATCTTCCTGTTCTGTCACTTTATTTTTCCACACTCTTTTCTCAATGTAGAAAGCAGTAACCAACATACAGCCTCTATATATTGTTGCAATCACATTTTCCTCTTCTGAGTTAATTAGTTCATTACTTTTAAACTCAGCAGGGAACTGCTGGAAAATCAAGCTGGAATCAGAAGAGGGCTTGGAACTAGGGACATCATTACAATATCAGATGGATATTAGCCAAAAAAAGAATACCAGAAAGACATTTATCTATGTTTTATTGACTATGAAAAGCTATTTGACTGTGTGGATCATAATAAATTATGGATAACATTGCTAAGAATGGGAATAACAGAACACTCAATTGAATTAAAGAGGCATCTGTACATGGACCAGGAGGCAGTCATTTGAACAGAACAGAGAAACAGTGGCTGGTTTAAAATCAAGAAAGGTGTATATCAGGGCTAATAGCCTTTCGCCATACCTCTTCAATCTCTATGCTGAGCAAATAATCTGGGAAGGTGGATTTTAGGAAGAAGAATGTGGCATCAGGATTGAAGGAAGACTCATAAACAACCTATGTCATGCAGATGACACAACTTTGCCCACTGAAAATGAATAGGATTTAAAACATTTACTAATGATCAAAGAACACAGTCTTCAGTGTGAGTTGCACCTCAACAGCAACAAAACAAAAATCCTTACAACTGAGTAAGTGAGCAACTTCATGATAAACAGAGAACACATTTGAGATTTTCCATAATTTTGCTTTTCTTGATTCTACAATCAACACTTGTGAAAACAGTAGTCAAGAAACCAAAAGATAAATTGCATTGGGAAAAGCTGTTGCCAAAGATCTCTTTGATGTATTTAATAGTACAGATGTCACATTGAAGACAAAGATGTACCTGACTCATGCCATGGTATTTTCAGTCACATCATATGGAAGACACACAGGAGGCCAAAAATACATCAAGATACTTAGGATTTGGGTGAAATAATAAAGTTTATTAGCTAATGGGTCCAGCCAAGGAAATTAATCCTGTTGGGACTGACCCTGAGTCTTTGTTCTTCTTGGGTTATGTAGCTTACAGTAGGGTGGGGGTTCTAAAGCTTGAGAATTGTAAAACCTTAACAGGACTGGCCCCATATGTAAAATCTATTTGGCCATCTGCAAGTGGGTTAGGCAATATTTTAGCTGAATTTAGTTTTCATTGTTACAGGGCAGGCAGAGGGAGACATAGAGCCCAGAAGGGCTGGAATGTGAGATAATTCTCCATACATTGACAAATTTAACAAGCAAGTATATAACTAGCAACATTAAGTTTCAGCAATTGCAGTTCAAACAAAATACATTTTGGTCTTGATTTCAAATGTTTTCCAAATTTTTTCCTAACAATATGATTGTGAAAGTTGGATGTTGAATAAGGGAGATAAAAGAAGATTAGATGCTTCTGAATTATAATGCTGGAGATGAATATTGAATATACCAACAGGCTGCCACAAAAACCAACTGATCTGTCCTAGAAGAAGCATAAACAGAGTGCTCCTTGGAAGCAAGGATGGATAGACTGGGTCTTATGTATATTGGACATGTTGTCAGGAGGGACCAATCCCTAGAGAAGGACATCATGTTTGGGGGAGTGGTAGGTCAAGGAAAAAAAGGAAGACCCTCAACTAGATGGTTTGACACATTGTTTGCAACAATAGGCTTAAGTGTAAAAAAAAATCATGTTCCTAGCATTGAATTAGAGGATGTTGCATTCTATCATACATAGTGTTGCTATGATTCTGACCTGGATCAGTGTCACCTAACAATAACAACAACAATAATATGTGCAAATTGTTAAGACCCCAGGAGAAAGCACATAGTCTCTTTCCTGGGATATAACATGGATTACCTCCAGTCCAATGGCCAACAGGGTTCTCATTTCTTCTCTAAAATTCTGTGAAATCCATCTGCATCTGTATTAGCAGCAGTGTTCTGGTCTTCCTTCTTGTCACCAAACTCTACCCTCATGTCCTTTCAGGCTTCTCTCACCTGCATCTCCAAAGTGTTCCAAACTCCTCCCAGCAGCAAGTTCCAAAAGCCTGAGATCAACATGGCTAGGTTTCTGTACAGCAAAAATTCTACTTTAAAGAACTATTTTTCTGCATTAGTCAGCTATTATCTCTGTGCCAGAAAACCCAACCCAAACAAATTTATGGAGAATAAATTTCTTTTTATATAGATAACATGTTATTTGTTGTTCTTGCTTAAACTCTTTAATAGAGGGTTGGGATTTAGCTCAGTTGGTAGCTCACTCTATAATATCAGCAAGGTGGTACAACAGACATCTAGACAGGCATCCAGACACATGGTACATAATCCCATGCCATAAAGGCACAGAAAGCAAAAACCCTGACAGTTTCTCTAATAAATTTTCCAAATCCCTAGCATTTTATATATCTCAGGTTCTTTATTGTAGCCTAGGCTTCACCTTCAAAATCCTTGCAAAGACTCCAAACTTGCTATATGTTACCTGGCCTCATTTATGTGAGCAGCACCCTGCTTTCCTTTCTGAATTGCAAAACCAATGCTCTGCAATACACCACACAGAGTTGCTGTCACTCTAGTGCACTGAGTTGTTTCACAACACAGCTTCCCACTAAGGCAGTGAACTAAAATGCTTGTTGGATTTCAAATTTCAGAATATGCAGGAAATTTTGACCTTTAGAGCAAACTAAATTAGGTAATCAATTTCAAGATGGGTCCTGGGTAGAACACTCTGATTGACTACAAGAAGACATGGTATCCACTTTAAGACTACTATGTGGATTTTATTACTTATCTAGTTATGCTGCAGCTAACCAGTTAAGAAACTTTCTAATAACTGGAATATCTTGTTTCTCTTACTATGCTGTTGTCTCTTGATATCACATTTTTAATGTTTTTATTCTGATGACTTCCATGGTCACATTATCAAAATGCAGCTGTACAAATTTTTCTTTGGCTCTTTTTGAAAGAGAAGTTGAATACAGATTGCCTCTAATTAGCTATGTTGAACTTCAAAAAATGTTGTCTAAGAATAAACAAAATTGGCAAAAATTTAGTGTTAGAAAAAAGTAAAAGCATTAGAAGACATTAAAATGTAAATATCTTAAGATTTTATTGAGAAAAAATTAAACACCACCAAAGTGGGTAACATTAAATAAATGGATAAATTTTTAGGAACATGACATCCTATGATGATCTAACCATACCAATAGCAAATAAGGAGATTGAATCAGCAACAAGGTTTTCAAAGAAAGAAAACCCCAGAACTGATGATTTCACTGCTGAAAATTACCAAACACTTAGGAATGTTTAACACTAATTCTTCTGAAACTCTTCCAAAAAACTGAACACACAGAACATGTTCAAATACATGAGTCAAACATTACCATGGCATGAAAGTCAGAACATTTTAAGAATAGAAAAACAGGCTAGTTGTCCTAATGTACATTGTACATGGACAAAAAAGTTTCTTAAAATATAGCAAATTGAACTCAACAGAACATTACATGTATTCTATGATCAATACCATGATCAAGTGGGATTACCTTTGGTATGCACAGATGGCATAACATTGCTAATCAGTATACATGTTATACTCACAGAATGAAGATTGTTAAAATCATCTCAAAAATGTCCAAAATACATTTAACAAAAGTCAATATCCATTCACACACACACAAAAACTCTCAACACATTACATGCAGATAAATTTAGCTCAATATCATATATGCCATTTATACCCTACAACTACCATCTTTAACTATGAAAAAATGAAGGTTTTTTCTCTAAGATCAGCAAGAAGATAAAACAACCTCTCTTACCACCTTAATTCAGTACAATACTGAAAGTCCTAGTTAAAGAAGTTGTTGTTGTTAGGTGCTGTTGGGTTATGTCTGACTCATAGTGATTCTCAGGGTTTTCAATGGCTGATTGTTTTGAGATTGCCTTGGGGGTGGATTGCCATCTCCTCCTATTTTTGTGGTGGTGGGAATTGATCCTGGGACCTCAGAGACTGCAGAGTGATGCTCCATCAACTAAGCTAAATCCCAGCCCCCTCTTAAAGAGGTTAAGCAAGAATAATAAATAACATGTTATCTATATAAAAAGAAATTTAAATTATCTTGATAGATGACTTTAACTTTTGTATATAAAGGACTAAAGGCCTCATTCAATAGAAGACACTATTACTTGTATCTTAATTATAGCAACCAGAGCTTGTGTCATCTGGATGGTTCCACAATTAGAAATGTAGATTCTGAAATAGAAGAGTTATTTGACTCATCTGGACTGAATCAGATCCCTACCATTGTAGTTCTTATATCATCCCTAGCAGATAGGGAAATTTTACACATGGTTTCTTTAAAAATTGCCTTAACATGGGGTTTAGAATAGAAGGAGTGTTTAGAAAAGTTGCTAGCAAATGAAAAGAAGTTTTCTGAAAGTTAACATCCATTTTCATCAGGGTTCAT
>VMDO01032766.1:0-18649 GCA_007922755.1 Pedetes capensis
ACTTGTATCCAGAATATATTAAGAATTCTAAACATTTATTTAAGATACAATTTCATTAAAAATGAGCAAGATTTTTAATAGATCTACTATTAAGCAAGATATACAAATGACTAATTAGCACATCAAATCATCCCCTTATTAGTCACCACAAAAACAAAAATTCAAAAAATAATATCACTATGTAACTGCTAGAATGGCTAAAATAAAAGAACTAAAAACTGAAAACCAAGTGTTGTAAAAAATGTAGAGCAATTGGAATACTCATACATTGCTGATGGGTATGTTATAAGGCATAGACATTTCAGAAAATAGTTTTATACAATAAAAACTTATTTAAAATTTTAGTTCCATTGGTAGAGTGCTGCTCTGCACTCTCTCACGACCCAGGTTTGATCCCCAGTACTGCACAAATGGGAGAAGAACATAGCAATCCACTCCCAACCTGAAGCAATCCCCAGACAATCAGCCACTGAAAACCTTATCAGGGTCTCTATAAGTCAGACCTAACCAGACAGCACCTAACAACAATAACACCAACAACAACAACATGTGAATATTCTTAGAAGCTTTATTCATTAACACCCCAAACTGGAAATGCCTTTCTGTAAACAAATAAACTATTGTATATCCATACAATGGAATACTACTTATGAATTTAAAAGGAACAGTCTACTAATACTCACCACAACATGCTTGATCTCAAATGCATTACACTAAGTGAAAAGAGTCATACTCAAAAGAATATTTACTATAAGTCAATTTACGTGCCATTCTAGAAAGGGAAAATTATAGAAATAGAAAAGTGTAGGGAATATTATGGGATAGCTCCAGGGATAAAAAGAAAGCATGATTGGTATAGGGGCTTCTTTAGCCCACTTGGACCCCCTGTTACCTAATTGGCTATATCCAACCCTCATCTTCCCCCCTGATTGTTAATCAAGGATGTCCCCTTGATTGCCCACGGAGTGACATCTGGTTTTACTCTTTGTTTGAATGTCACTCCTAAATTGGTTGCACCTAGCTCCCAGAGCACCTACCTGATTGCCATCTTGAGGAAGTAAAGGCAGTTACCCAAGGACTACATAAACAAAGCTCACTGTGCATGTGAGGCTGCTGATGGTGATGCTGAGAGCTGCTGGCTGCTAGCTTCCTGCTGGGGGGTTGCTTGCTGCTGTTCTGCTCTGCCACTCCATCACAGACAGGCCACACCATCACCAGTTTTTTAGTCACACCATCACCAGATCAAGAGAGGACACTGGCTGCCATTACAGAGGCCATCCCATCCCCACCCAAGCTGTGTGGTACCACTGCACAGATATCTGAAGGGCCCACGGCCCACCACAGAAGACAAAGAGTCTCCTGACCCAGTACAGGAGGTGGAGCTGCAATACTTAAGAGCCACAGTATGTCTGCCATCCTGAAGGGTGGGCCTGAGAGCTCAGCTGTAGAATAAAATCTGTACCAAAGACATCCCAAAGCCTTCCATCCTTGACTCTGTCTGCCATGCCTCACCACTCTCCTTCAGCATGGGGTCCCGAACCCGGTCAGAAAAGAAAGAGCTAGCTTGTGCAGTGGCTGTGGGGAGGGGTGACCTACAGAAAAGGACTGGCAATAGTGAAAGTCATTGATTACAAAGGGGCAAGATAATTTTCTTCAGACAACCAAATTGTTCTGTATCTTGGTCATCACAGTGGTTACCTGTTATGTACTTGTATGACTTCATACAGCTGTGTACAACTGTGCTCTGAAAACAGCATATTTGACTATATATAGTGTACCTCAGTTAAAACATTTTTAAAGAATGTCAGATTAACAGTAAAATGTGTACTTTTGAAATATTAGGGAGAGAAAAAGAGTCAGAGAAAATAGAACTCATTTTCCATCTATTATCTTTTCATTTCTCTTTTTTGTTGTTTTTTGTTTTGTTTTGTTTTGTTGTGTACTTGAAGGTTGAACCCAGGGCCTCACACATACTTTTCAAATACTCTACTCCTGGGCTGTATGCTGAGCTCTTTTTTTTTTTTTTTTTTAATCAGAGTCTCTCTAGGTTATGCAGTCTACCTGTGGCCTCAAACTCTCAGTCTTCCTGGCTCTGCTTCCCAAGTTGCTGAGATTACAGATGTGCACCACCATGTCCTGCTGTTATCATGTCTTGTATAGCAGAGGTCTACTGGTAACAAATTTTCCTAATTTTTCTTTAATAAAAAATGTGTTTATTTTGGTTTTATTCTTAAAGACAATTTTTCTTAAAATCATATGTAAGTTTATAGGGGTTTTCTCTATTTTTTTCTTGAGCTTCAAAAATATTCCTCCATTGATTTCTGCTGCCATAATTTCTCATGAGAAGTATATTATCATTCAAGTCAATATATCCATATGTAGATAGCATTATTTTTAATTGATAAATACATTAAAGCTGTGCATATTAATGGAGTACTGTTAAATGTTGTGTGTGTCTCTGTGTGTGTATGTGTGTGTATTTGTCACTGTGACAAATACCTGAAAGAACATTTTTCTTTGACATTATCGACAGTGTTGAACCCAGACCTTTGCACATGCTACATGAGTGCTCTACCATTGACATGCATTCCCAGGTCTTGGGTTTTTTTGTTATTTTGAGACAGGGTCTGAATAAATTGCACATACTGCTTCTGGCCTCAAATTTGTGATCCTCCTCCCTCAGCCTCCCATGTATTTGTGATTATAGGCATGCACCACAGCATCTGGCAAACATCCCAAGTTTTTGGTTTTTGCAGTGCTGGGATTATACCCAGAGAATTGTGCACACGGGGCTAGTGCTTTACTACTGAGATACAACCACAATCCTTAGTGGGTAAACCATTTAAATGAGGAAATATTTTGTGTTTCACAATTTCAGAGGTTATAGTACATGATCAGCTGGCTGCACTATTTCTGGACTTGAGGTATGGCAAAAGATCATGGTGGAAAGACAAGGTGGACCAAACTGGTTCACCTTATGGTGGTCAGGAAGCATGGAAAGATAACAAGAAAAAGTGAAAGAGTGAATGAGAAAGAGAAAGAGGCAGAAAACAAGAATCAGCCCCCAGAGACATGTCTCCAGTGATCTATTTACATCAATGGTCCCCCATCCTAACATTTCCAGTATCTCTAAAAATAGCACCAGTGCCAACTGGATACCAAATATTCACCATAGGAGCTTGTGGGGGATATTTTATATTCAAATCATAGTATTTTGTTCCCAACTCCCAAAGGTTCACCATCATATAATGCAAAATGCATTTAGTCTACCTTCAAGAGTCCCCAAATTTTTAACAGTTTTAACATTATTCAGTCAAGAATCTTCTCTGAGACTCAAGGCAAACTCTTAACTATAGTTGCCTGTAAAACTCAAAAAACAAGTTATGTCCTTCCAAGATACTGTGGTACAGAGTAAACATTCTCATTCCAAAAGGGAGGAACAGGAGACTAGCAAGGAAGGGGCATACCAAAGCAGAAGTAAAACACAGTAGAGCAAACATTAAATCCTGTAGCTTCATATCCAGCATCCAGGGCATTTGGTTTCATGATGTGAACTGAAAATCCCCAGTGCAGCCTCACCTAAATGACCTTATGGTTGCAGGGTTGCAGGAAAGATGGCCTTTCTCTTGGACTGCTCACTGCCTGCAGCTTCCCTTGGCAGACACTCCCCACTCTGGGCCTCTATAACTTCCTGGAGTATCTATTGGGTCTTCAACTTCCCTATTACAGCTTTACACATCACTCTTTTAGAGATTGCTGGGAGAGGTCCTCCTCTTGCCATAAACTTCCTGATGTACAATTCCTTTCTTTGAAATCTTAGTAGAAGCCTTCATGACCCTGAAATTCTTGCATTTGTTTCCATACAAAACCTGTATTATATGGACAAAACCAATGTCTGCTGCCATCTTGAGCAGTAACCAGGGCCCCTTGAATCATGGCTGCAGTGGCCACTGAGTGCCTGGATGGATGGCCTCAGAGAACCATTTCACTAGGTAGCAATGTGCAAGCAGGTGCCCTAGAATTCTCTTCTCAAAACAGTCTTCCACCTCAGTTAAAATATGTAGACTCTTAGAGCTGACCAGGAGTGGGATACAGCCAATTCCTGAAATGTTCTCAAGGTATCTTTCCTATAATCCAGATGCAAAGTACTTGCCTTACTGTTAAGATCCCTAATCTGTTAGGTAGCCACATTTAACTTCACTGTGGGTACACATGAACTACTTTTTGATGCAAATTGTAAGTTTTTCAGACTTTTCTGCTCTGATTTGTGCTCAAAATTCTCAAGGTAAACTTAGCTAAAAGAGGCCAGCAATGCCAATTCCTGAATGATGAATTGCCCTGAAATTTCCCATACTAATTAGTCCACTACTTTTTAAATTTTTTAAAATTTATTTTTTGTTTTCTTTATTTTTTATAAATGTTGGTGGTGTACAGGGTAATGTCTTTTTCTATTTCCATTATGCAACTATTCAATCACTTTTCCTCACATATTCATCAACCTACATATTTTACAGAGCCATATAAATTACATCAGAAAAGAAAAAATAGTAGGAGTTTTAACTGATATATAATAAAAATCGTATGCAATCATGGACAATATTCTCATTTTTTTTCCTTTACCAAATTTTCTCCCAAGTATTCATACAGTTTCTTCATATATTTTCAGATTTTCCTCTCCACTTTTACCCTTCTACATTATTTCCCCTTCCCTTTCCCGCTTCCTCAAAATCCTCTCCCACCCACTTATCCCTCCCCTTCTTTCTACTCTGCTTATATCGTCCCTTCTTACATAAGTATGATTGCTCTTTTTTTGGGGGGGGGGGTTCTGGGGGTTGAACTCAGGGCCTCGCGACTGCATGCTCTGCAAGTGGTGAACCACTGAGCTGCACCCCCAGCCCATTTTTTTTTTTTTTTTTTTTTTTTTGGAGACAAGGTCTCCTGCTAATTTTGCAGACTGCTTCTGGTCTCAAACTTGCGATCCTCCTGCCTCCTCATCCTGAGCACTGGGATTACAGGTGTGTGCCACCATGCCTGGCCTGATTGTTCATTTTTGTATACTTACATATGTGTAGTTTTTTTCTTCCTTTAATTTAGATTTAGCTCCCACATATGAGTGAGAACATGTGGTATTCCTCTTTTGGAACTGGGTTTACTTGCTTAAGATGTTCTAGAATTCCATCCATTTTGCTTCAAAATGACATAAATTCATTCTTCTTTATTGCTGAGTAAAATTCCATTGTGTATATATACCACAATTTTTCAATTCACTCTTCCTTTGATGGACATCTTGGTTGATTCCATACCCTTTCCATTGTGAAGAGAGCTGAATTAAATATGGAAGTGCAGGTGTTCCTGTGTATGATGACTTATCTTCCTTTGGGAATATTACCCAGAATGGTATAGCTGAGTCATATATGAGTTCTATTCTTAGTTTTCTAAGGTATCTCCATATTGATTTCCAAAGTAGCTGAACTAATTTACAGTCCCACCAGCTGCGTAAAAGTGTCCCTTTTTCTCTGCATCCTCACTGGCATTTTTAGTGTTTATTTTGTTAAACTTGGCCATTATTACTGGAGTGAGATAGAATCTCAGTGTTGTTTTGATTTGCATTTTCCTAATGAAGAGATATATTGAACATTCTTTCATGTATTTTTTGGCCATTTGAAACTTCGTTTGAGAACTGTCTTTTCAGTTCCATTGTCCACTTATTTATTGGGTTATTTGTTATCTTGGTGTTTGATTTCTTAAATTCTTTGTATATTCTAGAAATTAGTTCTCTGTCAGATGTGTAGGGTGCAAAGATTTTCTCCCATTCTGCAATTGTTTCCCTTACCCTACAGAAGCTTTTTAGTTTCATATAAACCTATTTGTCATTTCTTGCTGCACTTTCCTGGACAATTGGAGTCATGTAAAGGAAATACTTGCCTATGTCTGTGTGTTGGAAGATATTCCCTTTCTTTTCTTCTCGTAATTTTAAAATTTGGGTTTTATGTTTAGGCCTCTGATCCATTTCAAATTGACTTTCATACAGATTGAGAGATATGGGTCCATTTTTAGTCTTCTGGAAATGGATATCCAATTTTCTGAGCACCGTTTGTTGAAGAGGCTATCTTTTCTCCATTGAACATCATTAGTTCCTTTTTCAAAATTAGGAGGCTGTAGTTGCCTGTTTGTATTTCTGGGTCTTCAGTTCTGTCCATTGATCTTCAAGTCTATTTTTATGCCAATAACAAACTGTTTTTGTCACTATGTCCCTGTAGTATAGTTTGAAGGTAGGTATTGTGATACCTCCTACAATGTTTTTGCTGATCAGGATTGTTTAGGGTATATGCAGTCTTTTGTGTTTCCATGTGCATTTTTGGATTGTTTTCCCTATTTCTGCAAAGTTTCTCATTAGAATTTTGATGGAGATTGAATTAAATCTGTTAATTGCTTTTGGAAGTATAACCATTTTCACAATATTAATACTCCCAATTCATGAGCACTGTTGGTCTTTCCATCTTTTAGTATCTTCAACTAATTCTTTCTTTAATGATTTGAAATTTTCCTTGTAGAGGTCTTTAGGGTCTTTGGTTAGGTTGATTCCTAAATATTCAATTTTTTGGTATGCTAGTATGAATGGGATTGTTTTCTTGATTTTCTGCTCTTCTCGTTCACTTTCATGTAAAGGAAGGCTACTGGTTTTAGAGTGTTAATTTTGTATCCTACTACTTTTCTGAAGGAGTTGATTAAGCCTGTGTGTTTTCTAGTGGAATTTTTAGCCTTTACCTAGAGGATCATGACATCCACAAATAAGGATAATTTGATGTCTTTTCTATCTGTATTCCTTTAATTTCTTTCTCTTGCCTTATTGCTATGATTAGGACTCCAATTACAATACTAGATAAGAGAGAAGACAGTGAACATCCTTGTTTTATTCCTAATTTTAGTGGGAATGGTTTCAATTTTTCCCCATTTAATATGATGTTGGCTGTATGTTTGTCATAAAAGGCCTTTATGATGTTGACATAAATTTCTACTATGCCCAATTTCTTCAGTACTCTTATGATGAAAAGGATGTTGCACTTTGTTAAAGGTTTTCTCAGCATCAATTGAGATGATCATGTGATTTCTGTCTGCAAGACTCATGATACATTGCATTATATTAATTGATTTTCATATTTTGAAACTTCTTGCATCTTTGGAATGAAATCCCCCTGGTCATGGTATATGATCTTTCTCATGTGTTGTTGAATTCAATGTGCCTGAATTTTACAGAGGATTTTTGCATCAATGTTCATCAGGGAAATTGGTCTTTATCTGATTTTGGTATCAAGGTTGTACTAGATACATAGAATGAGCTTGGAAGTATTCCATCCTTTTCTATTTTATGAAATAATTTGAGGAGAATACGTATTAATTATTCTTTGAAGTTCTGAAAGAACTCATCTGTAAATCCATCATGACCTGGACTTTTCTTTGTTGGGAGGTTTCTTATTACTGTCTCTAATTTGGTGAATGTAATGAATCTCTTTAATTTGCTTGTGTCCTCCAGACTTAGTTTTGGTAATTCATATAATTTAAGGAATTTATTCATTTCTTCTGTATTTTTGGTTTGTTGTAGAATACAGTTGCTCAAAGTAGTCTCTGATGAACTTCTGGATTTCATTGGTATCCATCATTATGTTCTCTTGGTCATTTCTGAATTTTTTTAATTTTTATTGATAAATATTGGTAAGGTACAGAGTAATAAGGCTTTTGCTATTTCCATTGTGTAACTGGCCTGCAGCCATACTACTGTGGCAACTGATCCCATCAGATCTCAAAAGCTAAGCAGAGTCAGCCCTTGTTAGCACATAGATGGGAGACCACCTGGGAGCACCAGGTGCTATAGGCTTGGGAAAAGGACCCAGCAATATACTCCCAAAAAAACAATCAACCATTGAAAACTCTATGAATATCACAGAAACACTGACAATATTGTTTTGTCTGCTGTACCTAGGGTGGCTATGAGTTGCTTACTGACTTGATGGCACCTAACAAAAACAATATTGTGTAACTATTAAATCACTTTTGGTTACCATTTCATCAACTTACGTAGTTATCTCTTTTTTTAACTTGGGCTTTTTCTATCTTTCTATTGGTGAGTCTAGCTAAGGAAGTGTCATTTTTTTTTTTTTACATTTTTGAAGAACTAGCTCTTTTATCATTAATTCTTTGTATTGTCCTTTTCACTTCTAGATTGTTAATTTCTGCCTTGATCTTGATCATTTCTTTATGTACACTGCTTTGGGGGTTGTCTTGTTGTTGGTCTCCTATTATCTTAAGGTATATCATTAAGTTATTTAATTGGGCTTTCCCTAACTTATTGATGAAGGCACTTGTGGCCATGAACTTCCCTCTTTGAACTGCCTTTGCTATATCCTATAAATTTTGGTAGGATGTATTTTTATATTCACTTAATTGGAGGAATTTTTTAATTTCCTCTTTGATTTCTTCAGTGACCTACTGGTCATCCAGAAGTGTGTTATTTAGTCTCCAAGTGTTTGGAACATTTCTGAAATTTTTCTTGCTTTTGAGTTCTAGTTTTATTCTATTGTGATCTGATAAGGTACAGGGGATGATTTCAATTTTTTGTACTTATTAAGGCCATGTTTGTAGATTAAAATGTGGTCTATTTTAAAAAAAGTTCTCTGCGGTTCTGAGAAGAATGTGTATTCCTCATCTGATGCATGGAATATTCTATAAATATATGTAAGTTTCAGTTGCTCTATGGCACTGTTTGAGTCCATAATTTCTCTGCTGATTCTTTGCTTTGATGACCTGTCATATAGCAAAAGTAGGGTATTGAAATGTCCCATAATTACTGTGTCTGGCCCAATGTGTTCCTTTATCTCCGGTAAAGTTTGTTTTACAAATCTAGGTGTACCTATAATGGTGAACAAATGTTAAGTATTGTTATGAGTTCCTGGTTGGCTGTTCCTTTTACCAATATGTAGTGACCATAATTGTCTCTTATTGTTTTGGGTTTGAAGTGTAAATTGTCAGAAATCAGTATCACTACTCCTGTTTTTTGTTTGTTTGTTTGTTTTGTTTTGTTTTGTTTTTGGTTCCAACATGCTTGGTATGTTGTTTTCCAGTCTTTAATTTTCAGCCTTTTATGGTCTTTAAGGATGAAGTGAGTCTCTTGGATTCCACAAATTGAAGGTAATTGTTTTTAATCCAGTTGTCCAATCAGTGCTTCTTGATTGGTGAGTTGAGACCATTTATATTTAGGGTAATAATTGAGAGATGCTTATTATCCTGCATCATTTTGGTATTTGTTTCAAATATTTGACTCATATTTAGCCTTTTGTATTCATGAGTTCCTTTCATATCAACTATTCATTCCTTTGATCGTATACTTGTGGTTATCTTACTACTCAAATAGGTGGTATTTTATAAAGGATCTTCTGCAATTCTGCATTAGTGTTCATAAATCACTTAAACTTGTCAATATTATGGAATGTCTTGAACTCTCCATCTCCTTTAAAAGACAGCTTTGCTGGATAAAGAAATCTTGATCAGCAGTTATTCCTTTTCAGGACTTGAATGATGTCTGACCACGCTTTCCTTGCCTTTTAATAAGTTATTGAGAAGTTAGCTATTATTCTGATGGGTTTTCCTTTGTAAGGGAGCTGGCATTTCTCTCTTACAGCATTTAAAATAAATTCTTTGGCCTCTAGATTTACTATTCCAAGTATAATGTGTCTTGGAGAGGTATCTATTCTCATCTACTCTATTTGGAGTTCTGGAGGCTTCTGTGTTACAGATACTTATTTCTTCCCTTTGTTTTGGGAACTTTCCAGCTATTCTTTCATTGAAAAGATATTCTAACCCCTCCAGTATTATTTTTAGTTCCTTCATGCATCCCATGAGTTCTTAGTTTGTAATTCTTCATTTTATCAAAGACCTAATAGAAATATTGATCATACTGCCTCATCTGTCTTTCTTTCTTAGCATCTGAATAGATATGATCCTCAACTTTTTCTTCAGTGTCAGAAATCCTGTTTTCAGCTTCATCTAGTCTGGATACTGAAGATTCTACTGTAATATTAAGTTGACTGACTTTGTTTTGGAACTCCAGAATTTCTGTTGGATTTTTCTTCAATATATTGATTCCTTTGCTGAATTTTTCTTCTATGTTTGGTACATTTTTTCCAGTGGTTCAATTGCTGTCATTGTATCTTTGAGGCCTTTTAACATATCTTTAAGCAGACTTCTAAATCCTTTCTCTGACATCTCTAAAAATTCAGTTACTTGGGGCTCCTCATCCATCCTGACCTTTCATGTAGTTTTATATTGAGGCTTTTCCATTGTTTAGTTTGGGTGCAAGATCTGGCCAATGCAAGGGTGTAAGAAGTCTAATCTTGGTTTTGACAAGTAAATTTGGGAGATTTTGATTGACTAGTATAATCTAAACCAACTAATAGTTGGAAATTATGGCTAGTGAGGTTGGTGGTGAAATGTTTCAAAGTCTACAGATGTAGAGAGAGAGGTTAAATGGTATAAAGAAAGCTAATAAGAGAACATTGGCATTAACCAACTTTTCAGAGACATACACAAAATTCATATAATAATAACAACAACAACAACAACAACAACAACAACAACAATCAAACAGACAAACACACATAAGAAAAAAATCCTGGAACCACTCAATGAACACAGAAAAAGAAAAGAAAAAGGGAAAGACAAATTTGCACTGTTCAAATCTCACTATGTGGCAGTCACTCAGTTCCTTAAGACTTCTGCATTCTTTCCAGATGTTGTCAAGTGCTGTCTTTCCCATTTCAGCCCTTCTTTCCCATTTCTGTTACATCTCATACCTGAGAGATGGTGTGTGCCATTCAGATCCCTCTAGCCATTTGTAAAGTGATCCAATCTGGTCCCCTGGCTCACGAACTGTCAATCTCCCCACCATGTCCCCAAATGTAGTATCCTCAGTGGCCACTCCCTCCACAACCTATAAAGTTGTGCTAAGTTTGTCCACAGCCCCTGCTGGGAGTGTTTGGTTTTCACTACCCAGCACCAACCCAGATCAGTCTTCTTTGGGACCCACTTAGTGTCCTAGCAGACGACACACCTCCTGGAAGTTCCAAGTTATTAGAGTACTCACGATATCCCCAGTATCTCAGGGCAACTGAGAGCTTGCTTCCAGTATTGTTTTATTGGATATGCATGATTCAGAGCTCTTTCCATATCCACCAGGAACTTTTCAGCACTGCAATACCCATGGAATCCTCCCTCTTCTCAGAGTGTCCTTCGACTAGGCTGTGGGATTGTTTACTTAAATGGACAATGACCAGTGTTCCTTTTGGCAATAGCTCTTTAACTGTTCCAGGCTGTTCAGATGGGCAAGACAAAAAAGAAAAATATATGGCATCCCTTTGTCTGATTATGCTGACTTTCACAGTGTTAGTACTACTACATAGACTTTGGTGCATGATCCTGCAATACCTGTTCCTAGATCAGACTTGGCTTTTTGCCAATCTGCTTCACTCTCAGGTGGGCCCCAGTTACCTGCATGGGTGTATATATTTCCCTGTTGGGGTAGGTTTGGCAGTCTTGTTCCTTGCAGCACCTTTCACGGAGAGTTCACGTGGGAGCCACTGTGTATATTCACTGCAGTTGTCTGGTCCACAACTTAGCTCCTTATAGATTATGGTAAGGTCTTTGTGTGTGTCAGGCTCCATGTCTCAACTCTTCTACATGGATAAAAGGTCTTGTCACAAACATGCCACTGCTTACCTGGAGTGGGCACCTATAAAGTGGTGCCCTGCTGGTTCCACTTCATCCTAAAAGTTTGAACATGGGGAGAGGTAAAGAAACAACATAAAGGGATAAAGGGGGAGAGGATAATCTCAATGTAAATGAGGTAACTTCATGAGTACATGGTGAAAATGGGGGAACATAACCCAACTTTGCACACAAGATTTATTCTATATTAGTCAAAAGATTACATAGACCTCATAAATCGATGAAAGTGTAATCAAAAGTGATATAATAGTTGCATAATGGAAAAAGCAAACACTATATTACTCTATACCCCACCAACATTTACCAATAAAGGGCAAAAAAAATGTTTACTGCTTTTGGTCTGATGTTATAACACAATTCATTTTCCACTAATTTATGTCACTCGTCATAATCTCTATTCTGAGTAGAAACCTTATAGATTGTTCATAACTCTTTCTTCCCCAGTTGAAGGATAACTACTTTCAGTATACCACCTTGCCCCTCAGGTACTCTACTACTTTTAAAGTCATCCTCACTCAAAGTCTCAAGATATGAACAGAATGTAGATAAATTCTTTGCCAGAATTTAACATGAATGGTCTGTAATCCAATTCTTGAAATATTCCCCATTTCCACTTAAAACTTTATAAGCACAACCATTATTGTCTGCATTTTTATCAGTATTCTGGTCTCTGAGTTCCCACTAGAATCAACCATTAAACTCCATTTGCAGCATTCTAAGATTTTTCTAGTCTGTTTCTCTAAATGTTTCCAAATTCTTCTCACAAACCATTTCCAAATGCGTAGGAATCACATGATCAGATACTCACAAAAATGGCCTCAATTCTCTGTACCAATTTTCTGTTTTAGTCTGTTTTTATCATTGTGACAGATAACTGAGAAACAATTTGAGGGAGGAAAGATTCCATTTGTCTCATGGCTTCAGAGGCGATAGTTGTTGATTGCCTGGCTGCATTGTTTTAGGGACTGTCATGAAGCAAAATATTATACTGGAAGGACATGATGGAGCAGAACTATTCACTTCATGGCATCCAGAAAGTAAGAGAAAGGAGGAAGAGGCAGGGAACAAGATTCAGACCCCAAAGACATGAGCCTATTGACCTAAAGCCACCACCTATTCCCCTCCTAGAGTTTCTAGCACCTCCCAAAATACTGCTATTGTCTGGGGACCAAACCAACACATGAGCCTGTGTGCTACATTTCATATTTAAACCAGAAAAGGGATCCTATGATGCTTCAATACATACACATATTGCATAGCTTTTAAAGCAAGTTAAACATAACTATCTTCTCAAATATTTATCATTTCTAACTCTTCTTTTTTTCTTTTTATGTCAAGTAATTTTGGATTAAATGCTGGCCATTATAGAAACAATGACATAAGGAATCTGGATTTTGTGGTAATCAGAAAAACAATGTTTTTCTTTTATGAAGAAATTAATTTAGTTAGATTTAGTTTTTAAGTCTTTCCTGTTCTTCTGGCTGGTAGTTTAAAATTTCGTTTAGGTGTTAAACATTTCCAGTTTTTCTCATACATGCAGGATCCAGTGGTAATCTTGAGACTGATCAGATTTCATAAATAAATTAAGGGATCCCAAGCTCTCCCATCTCTAGCATTCAACCCTCACTCTACAGCGCCCATGGTTACATTGGTGACTTGAATTCCTTTGCCTGATTTCTCTACCAAAATAGTTGTTAGGGAGTCTATCTTTACTAGAGCTTTTGCCAAGGCTCAGAAACTGCTGCTCACATTCCAGGCAAGTCTACAAAAGAAACAAAATAAAACAACCCCCAGGAAACTCACACACTCTCAGTTACTGTTCAAAGTTTTGACTCCTTTCCATAATTTGCCTCTTTCATTTGTTTCTTTGGTTTTGGTTTTGTTTTGATTTGTCTCCCGAGTCTTTTGTAGCTGGAGATTTTTTATGAATTTTTCCAGAGTTTAAATATTGTAATTGGCTAATTTAAGAGTTAATTATCTCACCAGATATAAAGTAGATATCTCTTAATTGATTTTATATCCACAGATATATTTTCCTAACCTGTCCATCATTTCCATGTGTTTTTAGTTTGTATGATAGTGTGTGAGGTCAAGGATGGTTTTTTTGTTTTATTTCATTTTGTTTTGTGTTTTGCTATACTGGGGGGGTTGAACCCAGGACGTCCATGCTTGCATGCTTTGTAAGTGCTGGACCACTGAGGTACACCCCCAGCCCTTTGGTTGTTTTTGTTTTTTTGTTTTTTGCTTTTTACATTTTTGAGACAGGATCTTGTTAAATTAAGCAGACTGCCTCTGGTCTCGAACTTGCAATCTTCCTACCTCTGCTTCCCAAGCCACTGGGCATACAGGCATTCACCACCACACCCGGCTGGGATCAGGGATGTTTTGAGAGGTGTTGTGCAGCAAAAATCCTTGCACATTAACGAAATCTGCCACTTTGGAAAACTGTTAAAAGTACATATGCACAATTAGTTCATCAAAAAATAATAAAACTAGAAATTAGTAAGAAGTATAAACTATAAAAACAGTGATAAATGTTATACTTTATTAACCTACCCCTTCTCTAAATAAGAAATAAAAGATTAATGTTTATATTGTTGTTCTTGTTAGGTGCCATCCAGTCGATATCCAACTCATAGCAACCTTATGTACAACAGATGAAACAATATCATCAGTGCTTCTCTGCTATTCAAAGAGTTTTCAATGGCTCAATTTTTCAAGAAGTGTGTTGCCAGGTCCATCTCTTAAACTTATAGCACCTGGTGCTCCCAGGCAGTCTCCCATCCTGGTACTAACCAGGTCCAATCCCACTTAGCTTCTGAGATCTGACAGGATTAGGATTAGACATCACACTGGTACTGCTGCAGGCCTTATACTAATAGAAACTACAAATAGCCAAGCACCATGGTATAAACATAGCATCCCAGTGACACAGGAGGCTGAGACAGAAGGATTGCAAGTTCAAGACCAGAAGGAACCTGTACAATTTGGTGAAATAGTGTCTCAAAATAAAAAAATTTAAAAACAAGTGTCAGGTACAGCTCAGTGGTAGACCACTTGCCTAGCATGGGCAAGGCCCAGGGTTCACCCCTGGAACTGAAAACAAACAAAACTACCAATAATGAAGAAAAGACATATGAAAATACATAGAATGCTATCATGGTTATACAGAAAATTTATAGCTTTTAACATTTTTATTATTAAAGGGATAAAAAATAAATGAACAAAAACAGACTTTACAAAAGCAGGAAGATGATATCTTAAACAAAAGGTAGAACTTATTTTACTAGAAAAGTAACAAACATAACTCTATCTCAATCCATAAAATAAGAGATAAAACCAATACACAAAATTATAAATGAGGAGAATGTAACCTTAAAAAAACAAAAATAAAATAACTTCACAAGTAGGGGTTTTTAAGTTACAGGTGAAACATCAGAAAAGTTCCATGCTAAACATATCTTTTCAGAACAAAATTATAAGTATGGGTATTTTTGAGTTGCTTCCAAAATTCAGTTGAGATGGATTCATAAGTCCATGGTATTGTCATATTGGCAAAATTATACCATTTTGTCTAAGAACAATATAGCCCAGGAGTACAGAAAAAAAGAAATAATTGGAATAATTAACACTAGTAACTAATTAGGAACCAATGGCAGAGAATAAGCCTGTTTTATCTAGATAGATAATTAGGAAATGACATCTAAGACTTGAGGAATGGAGCTCTCAATAATGGAGAAATGATTCAATATGGATGAAGGCACAAGACAGAAATTTAAGATTAAAATTGAAATTTAAGAAGGTGAGCATTCCTAGAAAATTACAAGGTCTAAATAACAAGGTCAAGATCAAGGTAAGGAATTAAATTCTAAAAGAAAAGTAAAAGTCACCAGTGCAAAAAAAAACCTCAGAAGCATTTTACATGACTAATTCATAAGGATATCTTAGAACCTCATGTTGGTAACAGTATTTGAAATAAAAGGAAAAATGCTTTCAATCAGAAGCCAATGTCACTTTCAAATACCAATGATTTATCTTCAATTCTTTAAAGGATAAAGTAAG
This sequence comes from Pedetes capensis, assembly GCA_007922755.1. Lineage (NCBI taxonomy): Eukaryota > Metazoa > Chordata > Mammalia > Rodentia > Pedetidae > Pedetes > Pedetes capensis. The sequence goes on from VMDO01032766.1 coordinate 15,841, forward strand.
AATGAGACAATCTTAAACCCCAAGGCCAATGGCATAGGTCATGAATAAATATTATTTTGATGATGATGATAAAAGAACAGTAGTCTAAGGATAGCAGAATGGAATGAAGACAATGAACAGTGACTAGGAGTCCTAGAAGAAAGGATCAGATAAAAGAAAGAGCAGCCTGTATTTGAGAGCACTTCATGAGTAGCAAAGTTCTCTTGTAAAAGATATCTGAAGTCTTTATTTCAGTGACAGTAGCAGTGCCATAGCTGGGAATGGGGGAAAGAGTGCTTAAGAAAGCTTAGAGTTTTTCAAACTTATGATTGACTGGTGACTCTAGAGATGCTGTTCCATTACAGGGAATGCAGAGTAATTGTTGGAAACTGCAAGTTATTCCTTAAAAGCAACATTTTATAGCCACCTTTTAGAAAATAAATCCTAGAATTATTAAAAGTGCACCCTAAAACTACATGCAATTTCCTTCAAATTCTCAGTTTCTTATCCTACAATTAGAATCCTCATAGTTTCATAATAAAATAGTGAACATTTTACAGGTGCATCAAAATGTGGTAGGGACAAAAATTGGGGGGGGTTGACCTCATGAATCAATACATAATCAATACTTTCTTAATCAATATTAAAGTGCTTTGGTTGAGTGAAAAAAATATTTCCAGTTGAGTAATGGGTAAAAGAAAGAAGTTATAGTAAAAGATCTAGGTAACTTATAGCACAATATTTGAAAATCTTTAAGCAGGAGTACAGATTTTGAGAAGGTTATTACGTTTATTCTAGCTACTACTGAAACTTTCTGTTTCTGAATAGCAAAATAATGGAAATAGCATAGCAAAATAATGGAAATCTCGATTCATTTAGTAGTCTATTCCTGTGGCCTCATGACTAAGGAAGTATACCAGTCTGTAATTCCTTTTATAATATTGTGTTTAACCCAACGAATTAATACTGTATTTATAGAACACTTCCCTTCTAAACCTAAACTTGCACATGTTTTTCAAATCAAAAACTGTGGTTCTTGCCTAGGATATTTTAACGTGGCTTTCACTATGATAAAAAGAAGTGACATGCCAATGATGGCATGTGGTCCTGGCATCAGAATCACTGCCATGAACAAGTAGAGACCCAATGAGTGCAAACAGACAAAAATGGCTTTTCTCCAAGAGCAAATTTGCTTGAAACTTATTCTCTCAGAACATATTTAAAAGAACCAGGATGTCTGGTTAGTGTTTAAATCACCTTATGAGATCTTACATGTAGGCTACAGGTTATGTATAATAGTAGCCATACAATATATCCACTGGAGATTTCCGTCTTGCCCAGACTCCTTGCTTTGTCCGTCACTTAAAAGATCTCACATGATTTCATTTACCAGGCTATTGTGGGACTTTCACTTGGATGGCTTGTAGGGAGTGAGATGTTTCCATTTAAAAATCAAGAAACAGGAATTTATATGACAAGAATCTCCTATTTCAAAGTCTTGGAAAATATAATTTAGATACCTTGATTTTTAACTGTCAGGCAAATATCTGAAACCTTTCTAAATTTGATTTCTTTTTAGTAATTTTAGTTAAATTTAAGAACTATTTTGTGAAGCGTGGCCATTTGTAGACACAAGTCATAAAATGCTATAATCAGCCAGTGAATATATGGTATAGCTGTGAATTATCACTGTACCAAAATAGATAACCTTTTTAATTTTTAAAAATTTATCTGTTTCAATATACTAATTTTTTGTCCATCCTCTAATGATAAAAAAATCTAATTGTTTCTAAATTAACTATGAATAAATTTTTCCTAATCTTCAGATAAGATTAGGTTCACAGTCTGCATATACATTAGGATAAATTGTGGCTATGGATCTGATCTCACTGAGATTTCGTCCAAACCTACAAATCTTCAGAAGTTTGTACATCACCACTGTTCAACTTGAATTGAGAATTCCAGTCTGGAGGAGCAGGAAGACCAGGCACAAGTGAGTTATAATGACTAATAGTTATTACACTGGTAATCATTGGCTGAATATCAGAGGTTGGAGTCAGGCTTTTAGATACTTAGCCCTAACCACATAAATCCTGGTCCATATTTTCAGTGTAGGTTAGAAGAGTTTGGAGTGGAGCTTACAGATAACTCTCTTGAACAACTAATTCAAACTCAACAGAAACCATTCCAGTTTACCTGTCAGTTTTCACAGTATTTTATGAAAGCCTGTATTGATTATTGTTAGCTCTCAAGGATCTAGTTTTGCACCTAATAATTGCTCAAAATAATAGTTACTTTTATTCTAACCACTTACGACCAATTATTTACAATCAAAGCTTCTTGCTTTAAATGTAAATACTCTTTTTGTGAACAGAAATATTAGTTGAATATCATCTAACTACAACATGGAGTACTATGGGGAAATTAACATGTATAAAGAAAATATTACGTAAATGATTTTTATAAAGATTCAGTGATGCAGTCAGAAGTAAAGTACATTTCTCCTCCCTTGAATTATAAATTTGCCATCTTTCTAAGCAGGTCTAATAAGACATGAAGTGTCTCTTCAGTTTTATGTTACATATGTTCAACTTCCTATTCATTCACTAATCATATAAACATAAGATTTTGTTGTTCTTGTGACTCCTCTGTTGTACATAGAGTCGCTATGAGTCAATCCAACTAGATATCATCTAACAACTTTTCAAAGGTGATCTAAAATATAATTTATTTAGATTTAAAAAATGAAGAAAAAGAAATATTTTATTATGAATTCTTTTCTCTTTTTTTGTGGTTGTTGTTGTTGTTAGATGCCGTCGAGTCGGTATCC
>VMDO01032767.1:0-18641 GCA_007922755.1 Pedetes capensis
AACAAATATATATATATATATATATATATATATACACACACACACACACACACACACACATACACACAGCTTGGGATTTAGCTATGTATATATATGTATATATATGTATATATACATATATATACATACATATATATATATATAGCTTGGGATTTAGCTTAGTTGGTAGAGCACTGCTCTGCAGTCTCTGAGGTCCCAGGATCAATTCCAAGTACTACAAAAATGGGAGAAGGATGTGGGAATCCATCCCCAAGGCAATCCCAAAACAGTAAGCCATTGAAAACCCTATGGGGGTCGCTATGAGTAGGACATGACTAGACAGCACCTAACAACAACAATATATATATACACATACATACACATATACACATATACATATATATATATATATACACATACACATACATGTATATATATACACACACATATATATAATGTGTTACAATAGTCATATTTTAAGGTAGTATATAATATGCAGCATTAATGCACACAAATTTAATATTTTTAATGTACTAAAATTGTATCAATGACTGAGTCAGGAGATTATAGTCTCGTTTCTTGCATTGTCATTAAGATCAGTGAACCACCTTGGCTTTGAATTTCTCTTTTTTACACTAAGTAGAAATGCAACATAGCAGTATTTTGAAGATAAGATATAGACCAGAATTTGACTCCCTCTTCTGCCACTGATAAGCTGTGAGTTGTTAGTTAAGTCTCAATTTCCTAATTCACAAAATGGGAGTAATTTTAATAATCAAATGTTAATGAGTAATCAAATGTAAATGATTCCTGGCACACTTAAAATTGTATTTGTAAACTTAACTAAGGACATGGTAAACACCTAAAAATTAGATTTTGGAGAAAACAAATATGTGTGATCAGATTTATAATTTTTAATCTTCAGTGTTTCTTCTCATGTCTTTTCTCAATAATTATAATTTTGATGTACCCTATTTTTAAAAAGTTTCTCTAAATCTTCTCTAAGAAATTGAAATAAAATAGTAAATTGGATGAAATGTCTCATATGACTTTAAACTATAACACTAGAGTTAATAAAATTTCAATATTTGTGTTTAAAATAGACATGTCTCTAATATAAATCCCTTTATATCTACCCTGGTTTATTTCAAGCTCAGTTTCATGTGAAGTATGAAATGTCTGCTTCAAATGGAAAGGATGAGCCTTGTTCCTATTAGAACTTGAGTGACTTGGGAGTAAATGATACTTTAGAGCTTACTGAGTGATGTCAACACTTTGGGTCTCAAAAGTGTTTCTAGAATTTTTTTCCCATGAAGGAACAGATAAAATACATTACATAATTACTATTCTAGCAAAAATCCATATGTACCATGGCAGATGCTCTGTGTAGAGGTGCTTAAGTTTCTTTTATATTTTTTCTATAAATTTCATATAAATATCATTTTATTACAAGTGTGCTCTTTATTTATTTTTCTTACTAAGACAAATGATACAGATATGTATATGTCCTGGGAAAAGGGCAAACTGTGCCAAAGGTATACATCTGAGAAAAGAAAATTTTGGCAGCAATTAGGGAAGTTCAATGAGGATTCCTCTATATCAACAAAACAAAAATCCTTACAACTGGGAAAGTTAAGCAACTTTATGATAAATGGAGAAGGATTGAGGTTGTCCAAGATTGTGCTTTACTTGGTTTTACAATCATCAACCACAGAAGCATCAGGCAAGAAATTAAAAGATCCATTGCATTAGGAATTGTTGCAAAAGACCTCTTTAAATTGTTGAACAGGAAAGATGTCACATTGAAGATGAAGGTGCGCCTAACTCACATCATGGTATTTCCAATTGTATCGTATGCTTGTGAAAGCTGGACAACAAATAAAGGATACAGGAGAAGAATTGATGCTTTTGAATTATCATGCTGGAGACAAATATTGACTACACCATGGACTACCAAAATAACCAACAGATATGTCCTAGAAGAAGTGCAACCAGAGTGCTTCTTAGACACAAAGATGGCTAGACTTATTTTGGACATGTTGTCAGGAGGGACCAAGCCTTGGAGAAGGGCATCATGTTTGGGAGTGTGGTAGCCAATGAAAAAAAGGAAGACTTTCAACTAGATGGACTGACACAATGCCTGCAACAATGGACTTAAACATAAAAAAGATCATGTACATGTCACAGTGTCAGACAGTGTTTTGTTCTGTTGTACGTAGGGTCACTATGAATTGGACCTGACTCAGCAGCACCTAACAACAACAACAGTGAAGACTCCAAATACCTTGGAAAAATTAGATTGATGGGATGACATTCAGCAGGAACATTCGCTTATTTGGGTTTAGAGAGTATGCTTAGAGATAATTCAGAGGTGCTATGAGTAGGGGCTGGGATTTAGTTCAGTTGGTAGAGCACTGCACTGCAGTCTCTGAGATCCAAGTTCAATTCCCAGCACCACAATTATGGGAGAAGGACCTGGCAATCCATTCCCAAGGCAATCCTGAAACAGCCATTGAAAACCCTATGAGGGTCGCTCTGAGTTGGATACTAACTCGACGACACCTAACAATAACAACAACATGAGTAGGGGTGGATAAGAACCTTAAGGTGAAAACATATCTCATTCACTGTATAAACAAAAGGGAGAGGAGTTGAGGGACATGGGCCATGATTGATTGCAGCCAAAATATTCACAACTTCACTGAAAACCCTAGCTCTTTCATGCAAATATGTCTATTCCTCATTTCCCTGTGCTACTTTGTCCTCTTTACCACTGACAAAATTTATATCCATGCTTGGGAATCAAAATAGGATTCGGTTTATTCTCTAACTGCTACTCAACATAATCCCTTTTTGTTTGTGGACAGCCCATAAAGAAGTCAATACAGTTCTGTAATTTATTGAGATATCAGCTCTGCAAACTTAGCCAGAGCCTGGAAAGACAAGCTGCATCTTTCTCTTTTTTTAAAGATGCATTGACCTCATGCAGGGAACAGTTCAAGGAGTTTTGCTTAGGTAATCAATACATTTCTATATTTATAAGCCTAATCAGAGCCCATCTGCTTTTCTGCTAAAGTACTGCTCAATGAGTCACATAATCAAAATTATAAACTTTATAGCATTGATTTTTTTTGTCCTACTTGTTACTCAGACCACAAAAATAATTAAATATTTTCATTTTAATGAGTACAACTTGACACAAAATCATTTCCTGGGGAAATATTTCCCTAACATCAGGAGTATGGCATCTATACTCTCAGTCTTGCCATTTCTCATTCTAATTATTAGGCCTTAACATGTCCAAGACTTGTTTTAAATGCTCTAGTTTTGAAACTTACCAGCTGTTCCACAGGCCATATTTAGAAATCTAGGCAGCTGCCTCCAACTGACCTCAATGGTATAGTCACACAGAGACAGATCTCAACCAAGGGGACTCCAGTCTCACATTATAAATATTGCAGGGTCATCTATAAATACGTGCATTGCACCACATTTCACCTGCTGTTGTTTTGCTGAGGCAAGTGTCTGCTGCCCCTAGCCATGTAACAACAAGCACCTTTGAAACTTAAGCCACATTTCTTTCGTTTAGAGGTGGGGAAAACAGAGCTAGTGAACATTAAACTTGCTCCATCAATGTGTAGGGAGAGGGTGCAAAGAATAAAGGATTAGACTGGAGGAAATATAACAATACATTAATAATGTCTTACACGGAAGAAGGTAGTATGTACTTTAGTTTGCTTATGGCCAGTGCATCTTCCTGCATTATATAGCTAATTATTTCACTTCAAACCATGCACATTTATTTTGTGGTTTGTAGAGAAGGTGTACGTGGGGGTGTGACCAGCTCATTTCTGTCTGCCACATACAAGACACTGCCTATGCTGCTGAGCATTTTCTCTAACAAGACAGCATTTCCATTTAGGCAGATCAACAGGACCCAAAGGTACCTAAATGCTTAGCATTTTCACTTTGTATTTGAATATGCTGTTAGGCTAATTTAGGCCATATGGTGTTTTTGCTCCACAGTAAATGTACCCTTTCTGACTCTTAGGCATTCTCAGCTATGGGATTTCTGTATCACAGTCTGCAGTTCTACCTTGCTCTGTTAAACTCTCCAAATGAACAAATCAACCAACATCCCGTTTCCTATGACAAAATTACCAGTGTATAGAAAATAGAAAGAATAAACATTGAAAATCAATACCTCTATTTTTATCTTAATAGAAAAATATACTCATAATGTTTTATGATTTTACTTAAACCTCTCTGGTATCAGAAGATGCTACTATATAAGCTGCTGTAATAATGAAAACAAAGATTAAAGTAGTTCAAATAAATCAAAATATACTTCTCTTTTACATTAACAGTCAGGCCATTCCAGGTTAGAAGGACATTTCTGCTTCACATAGTCACTCAGTGACCCAGGTTCCTTCCACCTTCTTCCTCTGTGGTAACCTATAGTGCATTGTCCTTATCCATATTGTTTAAACTAACACCATACCTATACTCCAATTAACAGGATAAAAACAAACAGAAGCCTTAGATAGCAAGCAATTTCATTTATGTGGCATGAACAGAAATTAAACAGATCAATGTCATTCACATACCATTTCTAGTACCTAATTATATGTTCATATCTGCACATACATGCACCTGTAAAGTAGGCTCATACAACTAGTTTCTAGCTGTGTGACCAGGTAGTCATGTAAAGGTGCTGGTATAGATGGAAGAAGAAAAAGATTTCTACCAGTTGAATTTAAAAGAGAATATTTGATAATGGAGGAATTAACAACTCTTCTATAATGTCATTGGAACATTTAGGTTGCTTTCATTTGCTTTTACTGTTAGTATTTGTCCTGAACAAAAATTTATATCATGGATTAAACAGCAATTATATGTAAACTAAAATGGAAATTTTGAGACAATTTCAAGTAAAGAATATTTTTAACAAAATAATTCCACCCAGAAATGAAATTCCTATGTCTAAACTTTGTGTATGTCTATGATTTCTTAATTATTTCTTTAGATAAAATTTCAGAAGTGTAATTGCTATGTCAAAGAGAATATAATCTTAAGGCTTTTGATATATTTTACCAAAACATCCTCCAAAACTCTAATTCAATAGAAAATGAACTGGGATATGTTTCAATCTTATTGTAAAGAGCTTTATTGAGGTATAATTTGTATACCATAAAAGTCACCCAATGATATTTATATGCCAATGGCTTTTAGTAGGTTCATACGATTAGATAACCATCACCATAATATCAGGACATTTTTTTTCACTCTAAAAGATTGCTGCTTGTCTAGTTGCAGTTAATCCCTATACCTACACCCTAGTCCATGGCAAATACAACCCTCTCTATTTTAGGGATTGGCCTTTCTGTAGACATTTTATATAAACAGAAGCACACAATATATAGTTTTTTTGTGCATGTGTCTGATATTTTTCACTATTTTATAATACTTTTGAGCTGTATCCATATTACAGTATGCATCTGTGGCTTGCCAATGACTGTAGTTGAATAGAATTCTGTTGTAGAAAAAAAGATACATTTTTGCTAAAAATTTTCCAGTTGATGAATAGTTGGATTGTTATCAGTTTATTACAATTATGAATAATACCACTATGAGAATTTTTGTCTAAGTCTTTGCATGGAATAGGTTTTTATTTTTTTCTCTCAATCTTACTAGAACCTTCTTAGTAAATCAGTTTTAAATGTGAAAATACACACGAGAATACACACAACTGCACATTGACTGTTATATGAAAAAAATGATAATTTCAATATTGTTAAGAGAGGCAGAGTGTTTCCAGAAATGGTGTTAGTTCAAATTGACAGTTCATACACCAAAGTCATTTCTTTGCTGTAAGTTTTACTGATTTTACCCTATTAGGAAGAGAGATGCTCTATTTGAATTGAGAAGAGTTGATATGTTATTTCTTAAGTTCTTGGCACATACTACATTATTCAAAAACAAATTAGATATAGCTGAATTATGATTTGCATGTGTTAGGTGAATTTTTTGGTACCGGAGGACTGAACCCAGGGTCTCATGCCTATTTGGCAACCATTCTACTACTGAGCTGCACCGCCACCCCATTTTTATTATTTATCTAGAGACAGGGTCTCACTAATTGCTATAAACTGTCTGGTTTTTAATTAATAATCCTCCTGCCTCCACCCCCTGCATTTCTTGGATTATAAGCTTGCTCCACTGCACCCAGGTTTATATTTAAACTAAATAATAGTATTTATTGAGCACCTGTAATGTATCAGGCATTGCTTGGAATTGAAAAGATTGTACTTGTCTTCATGGGTGCTTTATAAACTAAGGAGGCTATCACAATACAATGTTGTTTATAAAAGTGTTGTTATTGTTTGGTGCTGTGCAGTTTATATTGGACTCATAGCAACCCTATGTACAACAGGTGAAACAGTATTGTTAGTCCTTCTCTGCTATTCATAGGGTTCTCAATGACTTATTGTTTTGGGGAGTGGGTTGTCATGTCCTTCTACCATGCTTACAGCACCTGGTATATACCCAGGCTATTTCTCATCCAAATACTAACCAGGCCCCAACCTGCTTAGCTTCTGGGAGCTGATGGGACTGGATGCCACAGTGGTATGCCTCCAGGCTACAAAAGGGTAGAAACTATGCAATCTACAAAATACACCCTATCCAATTTTTGGAAGTCCATGGAGGGATTTCAGAAGAGGAAATCTGTATACAAGCTGAAACTTGAAGGAAAAGTGTGAATTATCTAAGAAAAGAGGATTAAAAAAAAATCAGCCCAAGGGGAGATAACATTTACAAAGACTTTGAGTCAACAGAACTTGGAATCTCTAAGGCAATAAAAATAATTCTTATGGCCTAAACAAAGTTTTGTAAAGAGCAATAACAGAAGTTGGAAAAGCAAGAAGGGGAGAAATTATGAAATGATTCATAGGTCAGATTAAAAATTTATAAATCCAATCTATTTTTTCAAAAGACATGAGGGTTCTCCTTGATAATTTCTATTTATATTATCAAGCTCAGCTAAAAGTTAACTTCTCTAAGGAAATAATTTTGGGGCCATTAAACCATGAGGGTCTACTGTACATGGCTTCATTGTTTCAACAGAACCCTAAGATCCTCCTTTAGAATTTAAGGGATTTAGAAATATAAACTAGGTATTCCTCCCCCATTAGAATGTACCTGCACAGCATCTAACAAATACCCTTCTTGGAAGAAGAGTTAGTGTTATAACTATGTCAATTCTTGTACTAAATTTAAATTGATAAAACCACAATAAAAATGCCAAAACTTTACTTCCAGATCTAGATAAAGACCAAAATTCATTCAGTTTGGACCATTATAGCACCCTTTACACTGACCTAAATTCAAAATGGATGATAAATACAAATGCATAAAAAGTGACGTGTAAACGAAAAGCTAGGAAAATTAAAAGTCTATTATAAAGTGAACGATTTTCTAAGTACAAAATAATACCCCCAAACCATAAAATCTAATGTATTTAACCATGTAAAATGAAAAATAGTACCTGAATGGCAACATAAAACCATAAACTATGTCAGAAAAAATAAGAGATTGAGAAAAAAATATTGTCATATATTTCATAAACGAAGGTTAATTTCCTTAATACAGAAAAAGTTCCATCAAAATGAATACCTGTTTGTTAGTAAGAACTAACAAACACTGTAGGAAATGGATAAAGAAGATTCAATACAGTTGCACTTAAAATACACATGGTGAACATAAAGGCATTTAATCTCACTCATGCTAATTTGAAGAGAAATATAACTAAAATTATAATTATATTACTTTATCTGTTAGATTATATTGGAAATTGTATAAGAAAGTGGAAATTTTAACGTATTGGTGGAAATATAATTAGTACAACTTCATTGCAGGGAAATTTGGCAATGTTAGTATTTTAAATGTATATATTCTAACTTTACATTTAATTCTAAAAGTACATTGTGTGCAACACATATAGATATTAATTGTGGCATTTTTGTGACAGTACATCATTGGAGACAAACTAGTTGTATATCATCAGATTGCTAGTTAAATAATGTATGGCATATTTTGGCATACCTATTATAGAATTAGGATAAGGACCCAGCATCTCACTCCCCAAAAACAATCAGCCATTGAAAACCCTATGAATAGCAGAGAAACACTGACAATAGTGTTTCACCTATTGTACATAGGGTCACTATGAGTCAGATACTGATTTGATGGCACATAAAACATTATAGAGTTGAATAATAGATGGCTACTTTAAAGATGAAACATACATAGAAAAAGTTCCAAGTAGTTTAGAAGTGAAATTATCTTGTATATATTATATTTCCATTAGTATGTAATTTTTCTACATATTTAGCAACCATCTATCTACCAACATACCTATCTAGCTACCATCCCATCAATCCATCTACCTGGATCTTTGTAAATGAAAGGGGATTTTCTGAAAGAGAACATAAGAAACTGCAGTCACTTCCATCCAGACTGCAAAAATGAATGCGGAGAGGACAGAGGTGGAAGATAAGCTCTTTTATATTTTTAAAACATTTTACCAACATTCAGAGTGGATTTTCCTCTGTAGGTATTTCTTTTTAATTATTGTGTGTTTTCAAATTTACTCCACACCCTTTCAACAATTTTAGAAGGCTAAAATCAGAAGGGCTGGGATTTAGCTCAGTTGGTAGAGTGCTGCTCTGCAGTCTCTGAGGTCCCAGGTTTGATTCCTAGCATCACAAAAGTAGGAGAAGGATGTGGTAATCCACTCCCAAGGCAATCTCGAAATAATCAGCCATGGAAAACCCTATAAGGGTCATTATGAGTCACAGATGACTGGAGGGTACCTAACAACAACAACAAAATCAGATGCAGATTAGAATCTCATGCAGACTCTAAATCCAATCCACACAGAATTCTAATTTGCATCTGATTTTGTAGGCATCTAAAACTGTTCAATGGGTGTGGATTAAAATTGAAAATAGCAGGTAACTAAATCATAATTCCAGTGCATGGAATATTAAAATATTTGGCTGAAAATCTGCACTTAGCATGATATTTGGCTTTTAGTGAGGCATTATAAGTTAAGGCAGAGAGCACAGAGTTCTGAATATTGTTATTTTGGTCAAGATCCCTGCAGAAAACAGATGGTGCAATAAAATTAGGATAATTTAAGAAACACCTAATGAAGAGACATTTTGCAAAGGTGTTGGCAAGGTATTGGAAAACCATGTGAAACAGTGTGGTATTTTATAGCTAGAAATGGCAGGGCTAAGTTACCTCCCTTAGGTTCAAATGGGCAAGAAGAGAAAGTATAATCAGAAAATAGAAATAGAGGGACTGCCTAGAGGAGATCTTTGATAGGAAATGAAGCCATTTATCAAGAGCATAGCCAGGAGCTCTGCAGGGAGAGAGCTGGGAGCACAGGAATTCACTGTCCCCTCCCTCTATTCTCTTGCTGGTGCTCTGCAGTGACAAAAAAGTAAAAAGGAACTCCCTGATAAAGTCAGCTTCAATCACACTGAGAAAGATAAGAACAGAGAGTAGATCTAGAGGGGTAAATGGATGAATATCTACGCAATAGTAACTGGTTTTAATTGCAAGCCTACAAGTTATTGATTCTGTGACCTTGAGTAAGTTGATTTTTTTTCTTTTATTGGAAATTTTTAATGTACACCTTAATGTAATTAATTCTGACATGCTTTTCATTGTGACATTTCCATAAAAGGCATTTTGTTGTACTTTATTCATATAGGTTCCTCCTTACCCTCTTGTACGCTTCCTCCCCAATCCCACCCCCAGTAAGCTGATTTTCTGAGCCTTATTTTACGTTACATCATTTAGTATTCAGTTGAAAGACAGAAAATTCATCAGTAATTTGAACAAAGGAAGTTGATGCAAAGAAATGTAAAATAGTTAAATGCTGGTAACGACTAAACTGAGTAAAAGATTCTAAAGAGTATGAAGTAGCAAATGCAAGAAGCAACAACTACCTCAAGGACTGAGAGAGAATGAGTTATGAAGGAACTAAAAAATTATAGAACTCTTCCATCCAATAATAAGATTCAGACCTTTCTGGAGAGGGTGGTTCCCACAGGAAGAACTGGCTATTAGTGGCAAAGAAATTTTCCAGAAGACAGGGGCCAGAACTGGTTCATGAGGTCTCCGACATTATTTGCTGACTCCACACCAAAGAACTGCATGCTAAAGCAGAACCTAACAGCAAACCAGCTGGTAAAGAAATGTCTACTGGGTCAAGCAATAGCATAAAGCATGGCAAATGAGGTCAGTTTGAATTTGAAAGCCAATCAGTTCAACATTGGCATGTGTAAAATGAGCAAAAGAATAATTTTAATTGCTATCATTTAATAAGAAATTATTAAGAGGGTAAGCTTAGTTGGTAGAGTGCTCTTTCACACTCTCTGAGGACCAGGGTTCAATCCCTAGGACCACAAAAATTGGCAAAGGATGTGGCAATCCACTACCAAAGCAATATAGAAACAGCCATTCAAATCCCCATAAGGGTCGCTATAAGTTGGACCCAACTTGATGGCACCTTACAATAAAAGCTGAGTACTTTACTCGACACTTTATCAATGTTATCTTATTTCTCACTAAAACTTTATAATGATTTTTACTATTATTGTGTACACTTTACAGAGGAAAGAAATAAAGAACAAATATCAATGCCACTCTTCTAGGGCTATTGTAAAAATCCAGAAATATACCTACAATATATAATATGTTGGCTAGAATATACATCACAATCATAAATGGGGCAAGGGTATGGGAAATAGACAGAGAGAGATGGCCCATTTACCAGATTTATATTTGTCTGATGCACTTCAAGAGCTTTTTCCATGTGTTAGTATATTGTCATTACTGACGTGACACATGGAAGTAAATAAGATAATTGTTTACGTAGGGCTCATGCGTCATAAGAGGCAATGTGAGTTGACAAAATGAAGACTAAAATAGAATTGAACAGTTACCTTTAACGTGTTGAAAGAAAAACAAAAATACCAATCCAAACTCCATATTCAATATAACGATCTCTCAGAAATGAAATCAAAATAAGGACATATTTAAATCAATAAAATCTGGTAGAATTTGTGCTCAGACTTGTTGTATATGAAAAGGAAAGGATGCTCTTCAAGCTAATGAGAGGAAATACTGACCACTAGAGATGGTAAATATGTGAGTATTCTTATCTTAGTTACTTTGGAAAAAAAACTATTTATAACAAGAATTGTGTGTGGTACTTGGGGTTTAAAAGACCCCATGTGGGAAAATATAGAGGAGGAATGCTTTATATTGCCCCAATTTTCTTATATTTTAAGTGAAATGTAACAATATTTACTCTAGGTAGAGAGTCATAGGGTTCTAATGTATATTATAAACCCTAGGGCAACATTAAGTACAGAGTAATAAGTAAAGAGCTAAAGAGGAATTAAAAAAGTATATTAGAAATTTTCAAGCCAAACAAAAGAAAACAGGAATGAACTAACTGAGGAGTGAAACTAGAGTGAGAAAAGATACAGCAATTTTAAAATTGTAGGCAAATATCAAACTATAGCAATAATATAATTAGATTAAATAGAGAAAATGTACTCCGATTAAAAGGCAGCATTATCAGACTGTAAATAAAAATATGACAAATAGGGAAAAGACACAAATGAGGAAAATATAGAGTGAAGATAAAACAATAAGATATACAATCCATTCTTGATACATAAGAAAACTCATGCCTATATTAGAGCAAAAGAAGGTTTCAAGACAGAAAATGTTAACAGCGATAAACTAGAAAATTTTAGAATGACCAAAAAATAAATTTATCATGAGGATTATAATCATAAATGTATATTTGTTTAATGCCATGATGCATAAATTTGGGCTTTAGCTTAGTTGGTAGAGTGCTGCTCTGCACTCTCTGAGGACACGGGTGCAAACCCCAGCACCACAAAACTGGAAAAAGGATATGGCAATCCACTCCCAAAGCAATCCTGAAGCAATCAGCCATTGAAAACCCTAGGAGGGTTACTGAGTCAGACCCAACTGGAAGGCTTCTAACAACAGACAATAATAACTACAATGCATATAAAACAACATTTTATAAGACTGAAGAAAGAGATTTATAATTCCACAATCACACTGAAAATTTCAGAAACTGATGGAAAACTATAAGGATATAAACTATTTGGACCAGAATATCCGTGATTTAAGTGATTTTTATCAAAGAGTACTTAATAATCATAGAGTATACACATTTTTCAAGTACATTTGAACCATTCACCAAATTATGCTATGTGCTAGACCATAAATATAAATATCAATACATTTCAGATGATTAAAATATTACCATGTTATCAGACTAAAATACAATGAAATGAGTCATCAACAGTAAAATTTAATGAATAAATTCCTAAATAATTAGAATTTGAAGAGCATATTTCTTAGAAAAGCCCTGGGTCAAAATAAAGATCAAATGGGAAAGTAGAAAGTGCAGTATTTCACAATGACTGATAAAAATACAGATATCAAACTTTAGAGGATGCAGCTAAAACAGTTCCTAAAAGGAAAAATATGACCTTAAAAATCTAAGTTCTCCTGGGTAAGCAGGGAAAATAAAGCACATTAATCTCAAAGTAAATATAAAGAAAATATTTTTTAAAATAGGAAAAATAAAAAAGGATACAAGAAAAAAATATTAACAAAGCTGAAAATTAGTTCTTTGAAAAGACTGATTAAAATTAATAGGCAGCCATCAAGCTTTAACAAATAAATAAAAAACACAAATTGCTAATAACAGGTAGTAAATGGTGCATATCACATCACCATTGAGTAATAAGAGAGTACTGTCAATAATTTATGCTAATGAACTTGACACCTTATATACAATGCAAAAAAAGTCTTTGAAAAGTACAATAAATAAAAACTAATCAGAAAAATGTATAAAACCCAAATAGCCATCTATCTGAAAACAAATTTTAATGTGGAAAACTGAATTGAATGGTTGTACAATGTTAACTAGCTTTTTCAGAAAACAGGAGATAACGGTTGTCAGGTCATTATATAAGGCGTATATAAATCTAGCAAAAAAATTTGAAAAGGACATTATACCTCATAAACATTGACACGGACATCCTTAACACAATATCAGTAAATTGAGTCCAAAAATAATGAAAAGATAAATAAATGTATATATATAATTTTTCAATATGCTGAATGAGTTTGATTATGTATTCAATTTATATCATTCACTCTGAATTGAAGAAAAAAGAAAAACATCATCTGATCACCTCAAAAGATGCATAAAAGTATTTTAGAAAACAATTTACTGATTCTAAAATATTGCTTTAAAAGGTTTTTCTAAGGAAATGTTATGAAAAACTTTTCTGTGTAAGCTGAAAATCTTAGAAAACAAATCTAAACAGATACACTGTGATCCTCAACTGTCATTGCTGTTTTGCTATTGAATCCATTCAGTTACTCATTCTGTCACTTTCATTTTCTTTTTTTCACAGTACAGAGTGTGTTGTTGTTGTTAGTTGCCATTGTGTCAGTGTCTGACTCATAGCGCCCCTAGGTACAATTGGCGAAAGGGTATCCTTAGTGCTTTGCTACTATTCATAGTTTTCAATGGCTGATTGTTTTTTGAGAATGGGTTGCTGTGTCCTTCTCCCAAGCTTACAACACCTGGTGCTTCCAGGCAGTCTCCTATCCAAGTACTAACCAGGTCTGACCCTGCTTAGCATGGAACTGATAGGATCTGAGGCCACAGCGTAGGGGTGCGGGTGTAGACAGTATAGATAAGCTTTATTAAGAGAGAACTAATTACAGAGAAGATCAAGGCTCCTGGAGAAGCTTAGGTGAGCCTGAAAAAGAAATTAAAATAAGCTTTGTTCCCTGGGTGAGTCTACATTAGGATATTTCTATTTCTCAGGAAAAGGTAAAGTCAGAGAGAACCGAGGTAAGTTGGCTTCTAGAGGGAAAAATACCTTAGAGAAGACTGCAGGCCTGAGAGAAGGGAGAAGTGTGCACATGGTTGTTAGAGGAAGAAGAGAGCAGGAAAGGGTAAGAAATAGGATAAAAGAAAAGAAGGAAAAAGAGCTTTTTTGTGTCATTTTCATTGCTACTATGATGGGGTTATACCGTCACAACTGAGGATGGCCTGCAATCAGGGGCAGGAAAGAAATAAAAATTAGTATTCATCATTTTTTTTAATTGTCTCTCTCCATCAGACCTCACTTTCTTCATCCCCAGACCAGAAAGAGTGGGCTTCTCCTGGACCTGTCTGCCTGCACCCTGGGCACATTTGCAGAATTCATGTTGTTTTAGAGTCCTGGATAGGAGAGATATAATACAAAAAGAGGTACAGAAAATGAAAATTTACCACTATGATTTCTATTTTCCTCCTCCAACTTACCTGGCAGCATTTAGTTTTCAAAGTCCTTAGGAAGCTGATCTGTGCTTCCTATCAAGTGAAGAGACCCAGTTGAACGTGCTTACTCTATCTTAACTGGAACCAGAAATCTCTTAGCAATTTTGCAAATCAAAACCAACACCTTCCAAAATTTCAGATATTAAAAACAATTGTATTAAGAGTTAATATTATCACATGCAGCCTTCTTTTCCGTTATACTTATTTTGTAAGGTTTATTTATGTACCTATTTGGTTAACATGAACCTATTTGCTTCTTAATAAAGTTAAGCATTTAATTGTGGTTAGGTAATCTTTTTTTCATTTGGATACAGAAGCTCCACATTAAACTTTGTTTAGGACATAAATTTGCTGTGATAGTTGACTAGCTAAATATGGTAAAATCAGAGACATCTTTAGCAGTTATCTGTTACTTTTAGAGTTGTTACATTTATGGTGAGGAAATCTTATCAAATGCCATCAGAAATATATTGAATTAGGAAAGCAGACATGAATTATGGGTTAAGGAGTATAAAAAATTCAAAACTTTGTAAATTTCTCTAGCTGTTAACCTGTCTTTCTTTCTCTTAATAATCAGTTGGGAGTGACTGTCTTCAAGGGACCCAGCATGTGGGTGGATTGAAGGTTGGGTGATTGGGTAGATCTTGTCTATCACTGCTGCAAACTTAGCAGAGAAATCTGAAAGGCTACTGTGGGTGATGAGAATTCTTGAAAGAGGGAGAAATCAAGTCAAGTATTTGGGGCAACTTTGGAAAGAAAAGTATAAAACGTGACAAGAGCCTCAAAAGAAGACCTGGAGCTAATCCATGGAAAACCCTCTGTGAGGTTCCTTCACTAGTCACTAGTTTAGAAATGCACATTTCCCTTAAACATTTTTAACTTCATGTATTAAGAAAGTGGCTTTGGTATACAATAAGGGAAAAAATGAAAAAGAACAAAAAGCTCTTGTAACTGTTCTCAAATATATGAATTTATGCTAAAATTTAATTTATATTACTAGCTTTTACTCCTAATAAAAGATAAAGCAGTACAAAATAAAGAATAGCTTGACATACAAAAATACTGATATATTTTACTTGCAAAGACATTGTTTAAAATGAAATAATAAACCATTCGATCTGTTTTACAGGTTGAAATTAGAAGAGAAAGATATGAGACTCTTATCATTCTCTGATGGCGTCCAGTCTATTGACTAAAATTAAAGGTGTTTATTTCCTTTTTCAGAGGAAAACCTATTTCTTTTCACAGAGTGAACAAAAGAGTGCTTTCTTGCAAGGCTTTATGTTGTTTACCTCATTTCTCAAATCTGCCCTGGGTATCCATTGCCAATTTTGTTACTCTTGCCTAAGGTGCCATTATCTTTTTCCTGAACATTGTAAATGATCTCTCTTCTCCTATTACACTTTCAGTCATTTACTACTTGAGATTAGACTTTTATGTCTAATTTTCTAATCAATATCTTTACTGAAATCACTGTTAAACTCTGTTATGAGTTGAATTATATACCCTAAAATTCATGTGTTGAAATCCATTATTTTAGAATGAGACTATATTTGGAAATACAGAATTTGAAGAGAGAGGTAATTAAATAAATTCATACAGGCAGACTTCAACCCAATATAACTAGTGCTTTTGTCAGAGACAACTAGGACATTGATCTAGACAGAGGAGAACATGAAGACTCTGGACGAAGACAGCTGTCTGCAATCCATTGACAGAGGTCCTTAGATATATCAACCCTGCCAACATCTTCATCTTGAGACTTCTTGTCTTCAAAACTGTGACTAAATACATCTATGGTTCAAGCTATTTCTTCATGTTATTTTTAATTACAGTATTAGAAAAATAAACCAAATTGTAATTTTGGTTTTTTTTTTCAATATCTAGGATTTCCATCATATCACCTGCAAAGTATTTCAGTTTCTATGCCTACTATTTGTTGTATTAATTTAATTTGTATTGGCTCTTCTTGTTGTTAGGTGCCATCCAGTTGGTGTCTGACTCATAGCAATCCTACTTATAACAGGCAAAACACTATTGTTAGTATTTCTCTGCTATTCATAGGGTTTTCAATGGCTGATTGTTTGGGGGTGGAGGAGGGGAGTGGGTTGCTGGCTCCTTCTCCAAAGCCTGCAGCAGCACCTGGTGTTCTCAAGCAGTCATGCATCGAAGTGCTAACCAGGCCCAACCGTGCTTAGCTTTCTGAGATCTGAGGGGATCAGATGCCACAATGGTACAGCTGCAGGCAAAATATCTGTCATAAATAGTAGTTAGGTGCTGTCAAGTGGGTCCCACACACAGTGACCCTCATAGGGTTTTCAATGGCTGATTGTTTCAGGATTGCTTCAGGAGTGGACTGCCCCGTCTTTCTCCTATTTTTGCAGTGCTGGGGATAGAACCTGGGTCCTCAAAGAGTGCCGAGCAGCATTCTACCTATTTAGCTAAATCCATTGTATTGACTAGTATTTCCAAAATAATGTTAAATAAAAGTAATATAAATATTTAACTTTGTTTTTAGCCTGATTTGAATGGCATGTATCTAGAATTTATATATTTGCAATATTTTATTGTGGGCTTTAATCTACATATAGGCATTCTCTCAGTATATTAGGAATCTACTCACCTATTGCTGGTCACATATGAAGATGGGCAAAACTTAGCAAATCATCCAAGTGTTGGGGAGGATGTGGAGAACTGGAACTCTTGTCTCCTATTGGTGGGAATGTAAAATACTCCAGCTGCAATGGAAAACAGTATGGTAGTTCCTCAAAAAGTTAAGAAAAAGAATTGCTATATGATCTAAACATATACATATGGGTATATAACCAAAATAGTTGAAAACAGGGTCTCAAAGAGACATTTCCACTAATATATTCAGAATACTATTATTCACCAGAACTAAAGCAAAGAAGCAACCCAAGTGTCCACCTACAGATAAAGAGATGAACAAAATGTACATATACAGTTACAGTGGGATATTATACAACCTTAATAATACATAAAATTTCTTCATATGCTACAGCATGGATGAGCCCTTGAGGAAATTATGCTTTTCACTGAACCATAGTGACATACTAAAATTTCATTATAATTTTTATTAAGTCACTTTATTCCTAAATGTTTTTGTTTTGTGATTTACTGAAGATGTAGTATCTAATAGTTTTGTGACTCTTATTTTTGCTATTGATTATGTCTTCCCAATGTAATATGATTCTTTGTCATGTAAAATATTTTTCCTCACACAATATAAGATACCAACTTCACCTGCTTTTTAAAATATTTATTAGGAATAGCCTTAACACAAATTTAAAACATTTTAAGTTCACACTGAAAATTTCTCCTATATTATTAAAAAATGGTGCTTTTCAAATTTATTGTCACCTTCCTATAGTGAATATTTTTTCTTCTGTGCTTTTAAAAATATTTTTAATTGCTTTTTACTTTTCCTTATGCCACCAGTGCTAAGTTTTTTGTTTTGTCTTGGTTTTAGTTTTTTGTTTATCTGTTTGGGAGACAGGGTATAGCTACTGACCCTGAACTGAAGATTCTCCTGGCTCAGCCTCCCAAGTGCTGGAATTACAAGTGTGCACCACCAGACATGGCTCTCGTTATTTGTTCTTTTTATTCTTAAAAATTTTAAAGAAAAAAATGGCTGGTTTTGAATTTCAAAGGTAAATAAGTTTTTCTTCAAAAACACTTACTTTATATTTATTAAATTATTGAAGTCAAGATCAAAACTATTGGTGACATTTATGAGAGATGAGGCCCCAAACGGTCCTACTATTTCTCAGTGGTAGAGTAAGCATGCATAACTTCCGCCCTTAACAAGTGGGACAAGTATGATAGAATCAAATATACATCCATAAAAATGTCTTTTCAGAACCCAAATAGCAAGTATATATCAAGAATTGCAAAGGATCCCAGGGGCTCAGGAGGCAGAGGCAGGAGGATCGCAAGTTCGAGACCAGAGGCAGTCTGCGTAACTTAATGAGACCCTGTCTCAAAAAGTTAAAAAATGGGCTGGGAGCGCAGCTCAGTGGTCCAGCACTTGCAAAGCATGCAAGTGCGAGGCCCTGAGTTCAATCCCCAGTACCACAAAAAAAAAAAAAAAAAAAAAGAATTGCAAAGGATAGCAACACCTTTTGTGTCTATATGACAAAGCTATTTCACTTCTTTTGGGTGCAAAGGGTGGTTG
>VMDO01032768.1:0-18646 GCA_007922755.1 Pedetes capensis
AGCCATAGCAAGAGGACAGGAGCAAGTTCACGGTGTTTCTCTGCTCTGCGCTGTTAGGGAGGCAGTCTTGGCCTCGTCCCAGTCACCTTAGTTCAAGGTAAGGGGACAACGCTACCTGTCATTTTTATTTTATCCTATTTAAACCTTTTTAACTGGCTGGCTGCTTGTAGTACTAGGGTGCTGATCCCAAGACCCTGTGTATGCTACATAAATGGTCTACCACTGAGCTGCACCCCAACCCCGTTTTCATTTTTTTTTATCTTTTTTTGTGGTACTGGGGGTTGAACTCAAGGCCTCGTGCCTGCACGCTTTGCAAGTGCTGGACCACTGAGCTGCATCCCGAGGCTCTGGGATTACAGGTGGGCCCCACCGTTCCTGACTTAACACCATCTCTCCTTAGGGCTGTGGCAGAGTCCTGGAGCACACGAGATGGAAGATGTCTCCACAGCATCTTTGAAAATTCCAAACTACTAGACTATGAGAACATGCCACGGGTCATCGCGCTCTGCCGTCGGTCCAGCTGCCCTCAGGAGATCGCGTGTGGTCACTGAGAGTACAAAAAAGGGGAACCAGAGCATTGATGTTGCAGAAATCCAGGTAAGAGATGTCACGGCGGACTCGCAGGTTTCCTGCCTCCCCTGTGTGGTGTCAGTCAGATATCCCAAGACTCGCCCTGACGGTCAGGTGCACTGTGGAGAGGCACTATGAGTTACATTCAGGTAAAGGCCATGTCTTGGAGCACCACTGCCGAGGAGCTGGTGTCCTTCCCCTGTCCCTAAGCAAGTGAGGAAGCTCCCCTGTGGGCGTGATCGAGGGCGTGGGGGTGAGTAGGTGTTCGGGCTCTTTGGCGGGCTGGAGTATAGCACGGGCTGCCTCACGAGAGGTCAGAGTGGCGTCCTTCAGTTCTAGAGCCGCAAGGGCCGGCTGGAGTCCCCTTGTGTTTGTCCAGTTGTGTCAGCAATGCCAGAGGCTCGGTGCGGTGCTGTGAGCTGCCAGCCTGCCGTCTCTCCTCCCTGCCTCACCTTGCTCCACCACGGCACGTGGACCCCCATCTCCAGGCTGCCCTGCCACGGGGGCCCGAGAGGGTGGGAAAGAGGCAGCAGGCAGGCTGGCCCTCGCCTCTCCCTCTTCCTGCCTCCTCTGCAAAGCCAGTGTCCCGGGTGCCGGCAGCTTCCACCTGGCTCCACGGCCAGCGCTCCCTGCTTCTGTGCCCCTGCAGCGGGGCCAGGACATCCACTAGGGAGTAGCGCGTGGCCAGAACGAGGGGGGCCACTTTCCAGCCTAGGTGGGGAAAGGACTGCGGCGTCTGTCCTGGTCACACCATCTCCCCCTCCCAGTGCCCTCCAGTGGCCCTAGCTGTCCTGTGGCGGGAGTGAACCGAGGGGGACCGGCCACCTGCCCATGGCGGCTGAGTCATGCCAGCAGGCGCTGAGTGCGCAGGTCCACCTCCAGCTGGGTCCTCAGGGGATGGCAGCCCTGCGCAGCCTCAGCTCCCACCTTGAAGGACACAGCAGGGGCCCCAGCCGAGCCACACCTGGATTCCATGCCCAGAGACACCGAGACAACACATGGCCAAGGTCTGCAGTGGTCTAGTCTGGGAAGGTCCCTCTAGCAGGGCCAGGGTGTTGCTCAGCGGCAGAGGGAGTGCTTAGCGCAGGAGCCCGGCGCCCGCCGTCAGCACCACAGAAGACGGTTTTAAACCTTGGAAGTTTAAAGAGCCGTTCCTTCCAGCAGTCCCTTCCTCTGGGCACAGCAGGTGGGCTGCGGTGACTGCTGTGTCCTCACTGTCCCCTGTGGGCTTTTCTCATTCCTTGCCTGCATATCCTGCCCCGGAAGGTCTTCCCGCCTTGACTTGCTCTCCCCTGGGACCCGACCGAAGGGTTGCAGCTCCCAGTTCCGTCTCTGCCCAGGCATCTCTGTTTCACCCAGCTCAAGCCTGCTTAGAAGCCAGAGGCTGCAAGGTGCAGGCCAGAGTCCGTACCCGTGATCGAGGGTGTGTGGGGGTGAGTAGGTGTTCGGGCTCTTCAGTGCGGCACCTCACGAGGAGTCAGTTCTAGAGCCACGTGGCTCCAACAGGAGGGTCCCGTGGCATCCAAAGCCAAAGCCTGTAGGCACTGGCAGAGAAATGAGGCACACTTCAAATCTAATTTTGTATTTGTCATTTAGAAATATTTTTCTTAGAGGGAACACCCTTACAAGCTTCGTTCCCATAACCTGAGTCCGGCCCGTTTCAGACATGATGAACACCCAAACCTTTGAAGGCTTAAAAGCATAACTTTAATTAAATTAAAAGAGCACTTTAATTAGAAAAAAATTAGCTGGGCACGGTGGCACATGCCTTTAATCCCAGCAAGTCAGGAGGCAGAGGCAGGAAGATCGTAAGTTCAAGACCACGGGCAGCCTGCACAATTTAGCAAGGCTCTGTCTCAAAATACAAAGGAAAAAATGGGCTGGAGGTACGGCACAGTGGCTGAGTGCTTGTAAAAAGCACGTACGAGGCCCTGGTTTCAACTTCCCAGTACCACCAAAAAAAAAAAAAAAAGAAAGAAAGAAAGAAAGAAACCTAGAATAAATACTGACGCTTGACAAAAGTTTACAATCTTTAAAATTTCCCTGTTACCATTGAGCCTTTCAGTATCTGTTTTCTGAAAGCGCAGCAGGTAAGAGCCAAAACATCCCAGGGTTACCCTCGCTGTAGTGGATGAGCGCGCAGCTAGTGGTCTTCCTCCACCTGCCACAGCCACGCTCTGGGCTGGGCTCAGAGAAGCTAGACAAGAAATCTTTCCTACCTTGTTATCCACCGGGACTGAGTTGAAGAGAAAGCCTCTTCCCTTCAGGGAGAGGGTGGTCATTGGTGACGTCAGCACTGCCCCCTGGAGAAGAGCAGTCATGAGAGGGACTTTCTAAGCGACACCGCTGTTCACACAATGACGGACAAGGTTGGGTGCCTGTGATGAAGAGTCAACACCTTAAGGGAGGGGTGCTCGTCTGTGGGGGAGCTCTTGCCTAGCCTGCACAAGGACTGGGTTCTGTCCCTAGCACTGGAGAAAAAATAATAGAAATAAATAAGAAAGAAAAAAAAGTCAATGCCTTGAAGAGGGGGCTCCGGCCTGTGCACCACATGCCACTGGGGGAAGCACACGGATCAATACTAATGAAAAGACACCACCACCACACTAAAATTCTCCAAGGAAAATAGAACTGAAAGACCTTTAAAGCAATAAGCAACAACAAAGCTTCCCGCTGGTCCTGGAGGACAGCGGGGGTGGGGGGGCAGGAAGCCTTTATCTTTCTGCTTCAGACTTTTAGGTTCTGTGATTCGTGACACCGTTGCTCAGAAATAGTCACCACTCCACTCAACCACCTGTGAATGAAATAAAAAACATAACGTTCCAGCAGCACCAGCAAGGAAGCCACAACTGGTTTTGGTCATCTGTGGTCAGAGGAAATGTCCTGTCCCCGACAGGCTTTTACCAGAAGAAGGCAGAAGCACAGACGGCACAGGTGCGACGCCCCTGTGCAATGCCACGATGCGGCGTTCAGCTGCTTCTCCAAGGACAGCGGCCTCTGCTGACCTTGAGGTTTCAGCATCCATTGCTCCCCGCCACGCTACATCCTAGGAGCTGGAGCAGGAGGACCTTACAGTTGTTGGTTCCCTCTTCACAGTTGGCACAGGAACAACCTGAGGTGCTCAGTGACAGAATGCAGTCCCCAAACCCCACAGCCAGTCCGTGGCAGGGCAAGGGTGGACACTGGACCACCTTGGCTCCCAGTTCAAGCAGAAGAGCAACCACATATATACCAGATACGGTAATGCGTGAGATCGACTGAAGGGTTTCTCTTCTAGAGGCGAATTCAAGACCCCACGTGGGAGAGTCTCGGTTGTGGACGTGTTGGCGGTAGGACTTGTCTTTCCTGAGTGGTAAGCGTTCCGTCAGGAAGTGCAGTAACCATGGGAGTAATGAAATGGTCACAGGTGAGTCATCGGGAGGCAGCAGAGACGAATAGCATTGTCCCGTTCTCCGTGGAGTGCAAGCAGATTGCAACCCCTTTCCTCAGTGGGCCTTGTTGTCCTTTTAATCAGCTTTATCTGTCGCCTGACTTATCAATAGGGCAAACTGTCTCCATGGCAGCTACAGACGAGACAGCATGTTGTTTTGACACTGTGTCCTGTTTCCTTTGGAAAGAACCAAGGGGCAGAGTTACCTAAGTTTTCATTCTGAAGGGGGTGGAAAAGCTGGTTAAAGTTCTGTAGAACAATTCAATAGGAGAACCTGCACACAAAAATAAAAATAAGATCTGTAGCCTCTAGCGCTAAAATGGAATTTCCCCATAAAGGTCAACAACTGTTACTACAAATGCTGACTAAAGAGTTCAAGAACAAGGCTAAGCTGAGGAGACGCAGAGGCGTGCACACGCATAAAATATATCTCGTTCCGGCTGGAATCATGGATGACCGCGTGGCCCCTAAGCCTTCAGGTGGGGCTGTAAATGATGCCACGCAGTGAGGCTCGGCTTCTGCAACATTCAGACGTGGACCTTTCGCATTTCCTCGTAGCTGCCGATTAAACTTGATTTTTCCTGCTTACCTTTGCAGCCAGCACATAAAAATGGATTAAATGTGAAAGAAAAGGAAGTCACCTTCACAAAGCAACAATTTCAGGTAGAAGGACTGCTTTATAATCTTCAGAGAATGCATGTATGTCTAGGTTCAGGAGATTTCGTCTTAAGAGGAAAAGAAGCCTTTTGTGATATCTCCAGGCTGGAAAATATTTTACCAGATTTGGCCCCAAAATAACCTGGCTACACTTTAACCTTGAGCAGAGGGCATTGGAAAAGTGAAGGTGCAGGAAAGCGCTGCGATCCTCCGGTGGCTGCAGGATGTGAGGAGGTGGGAAGGACGGGAACATCAGAGAGACGGAGACAAAGGAACAGGGAGCTGGGCGTGGTGTAATCCCAGTGAGTCCGGAGGTGGAGGTAGGAGGATCTCAAGTTTGGGGCCAGAGGCAGCCTGTGTAATTTAGCCAGACCCTGTCTCAAGATTAAGAAAAAAGAAAGAAAGAAAAAATGGGTCTGGAGGTGATGCCCAGTGGTAGAGCACTTGCAGAGTACACACGAGGCTCTGGGTTCAACCCCCAAATACCACGGAAGGGAGAGAGAAGAGAGGGAGGAACCAGGAAGGGCATGTGAATCCCACACAGGCCAATACCTGGCATTCTGTGGGGTGGACCTGAGTGTCCTGTCCTTTTCCAGCTGCTAAAGTGGACTTAAGTCCTATTGTTGTTGTTAGGTGTCATCGAGTTGTGTCTGACTCATAGCGACCCTTACAGGGTTTTCAGTGGCTGATTGTTTCGTGGTTGCCTCAGGAGTGGATTGCCACGCCTTCTCCCAGTTTTACGGTGCTGGGAATCAAACTCGAGACCTCAGAGACTGTAGAGTGGTGCTCTACCAACTGAGGTAAATCCCAGCCCTAAGTCCTAGTAGCCCTCTTAAAAAAAAATTAATCCTTGTTTATTTGGAATTGCTCATCTATTTGTGTCTTCTGCTAAGGTGGAACTTGAATTCATCTTTGCAACCACAGTGCCTAGTACAATGCTTGGCACCACGGCACACAAAGGATGTTTGATAAATGGGTGGATGGACTGATAACCAGATGGTAGGTGAGCAGAAAGGGCAGATGAAGGAATATTTATCCGTGGCTTGTTTCGCACCCTTGTCACTTGCCCTGTACTCTTTTAGGGTTCTTTACCCTCTAACTAGACATGAACCGGTTTCACTTATGAAGTGGGCATCGCCCTCCCTCCAGGGTGCGCAGCTCTGGAGACACGTTTGTTAAGTGACAGCGCCAGGAGGAGAGTGTTATGAGTTCCAAGTGATACGTCACAAGGCAAGATCACTGAGAGGGAGTAGAATATGGATGAATGGGCTGAGGGCTTCCCCTCCACTTACAGTGTATACCAAGACCCTCTCTTCCTGGTGGCGTCCACTAGGGCACAGGGACACCACCAGACGTTCTCTTGTCCCCAGGATGTGGGAGCGATGGGCAGCAGCTTCTATTTTTCTGTTCCACGGGAGTAGCAGTCGGTTTTCTGGGTGGTAATGATGAGTGTCAATGATGAGTGTCGTCTTGTGTGGACACATCCCCTGTGGTGCTTTCCACCCGCAAACCACTGAAGACAGGAAAAGATCGGGACAAGAGTGAGGGACGTGTGGGGTGGTGTATTCTTTGCGCTTGGCAGGGCTTCCCGTTTGAAGGGGGTCACTGGCGTGTGCCTAGATAGCTGGGCAGGACTCACTCAGCTCAGGGTACAGCAACAGTGGAGGGGCTGGGCTGAGGGACCCCGTGCTGCGGTTTGGGCACTCAGTGGCCGTGGATGTTGTAGATCTCCTGGTCTGGTGCGGTGGGGCTTTAGAGGACACAGGCCACCAGTGTGGCTCCCTGGTGAGCACTTCCAAGGCAAGGAGAAACAGCCAGGAGCATCGCTGTAACATGAACCATCCCAAGCCCGCGGCTTTGTGATTTATTCCTCATAACGTGCCTTTGGGGAGGAAGCGATCTCGCCGTTCTTGCTGACTGGGGCTACTGAGCAGAGGATAGATGTGGATGGTGGACGTCACGGGCGACCCCAGAGCACTTGCCTTGTGCTGTGAGAGCGTGGCTGGGGAGCCCGCTTTATCATCATGCCCAGCCACACCCACCTCCGAGCCCTGCCCTGTAGCCCCCCCCATTTCTCCTGGGACGTTGTGGGCAGGTGATGGAGAGAGGAGATGGGGAAATGGCTGCACTGCACGGCAAGACCCTTGGGGACCAGGATAACAGAGAAGAAAAATCCCATTGGCGTTTCCAGGTCTGCGCATCAGAGAGGCAGAATTGGGGACGCCTCCCTCTGCACCTTGTTCTTAAACAGCCACGGGCTCGTCTTGGCCCCACGGTGGCCTGAACAGCCACCAAGGCAATCAGGCGGGCTTACGCCATCCCCAAGGGGACTATGATAATGAAGAGCTCTGGGTGGCACTGAGTGGTTTGCGCGTGTGCCCCCCAGGGTCCTGAGGTCGGCTCCAGGTCCAGCAGGGCCACGTTCGGAGCCACCGTCTGTGTCTGGCAAAACAAAGCACAGCTGTCCACAGAGCCGGCGCCTCCCTCACGGGCCAGGGCAGGCATCTTTGGGGATGAGTCTCCATGCACAGGATGGAACTTCCTGCTGGCTTCACAGCTTCCTAGGGCGCCAGGTGGGCTGGGATTTAGCTCAGTTGGTAGAGCGCCTCCCTGTATTCGCTGAGGTCCCAGGTTCAATTCCCAGCACCGCAAAAATGGGAGAAGGCTGTGGTAATCCACTGTGGAGGCAATCCCAAAATAATCAGCCATTGAAAACCCTTTGAGGGTTGCTGGGAGTCAGACATGACTCCATGGTACCTAATGACAACAACAGGGTGACCATCCAAGGGGGGGGGGATGCTGCAGCTGGAGCCCTGTGCTGGCCTGGGGAAAGCAATACCCACTTGCCACCTCTGCCAGTAGAGCTCTGCCCTCTCCTACCTCCCCCACAGGTCTATTGATGGGCACTGCTGTGGCTCTGCCTCCTCCCACCTCCTACCTCCTGCAGGACACTGCTACAAACGTGCTGGTGCCAAGTGGAGGCGTGGGTTGGACCGCTGGCTCACATCATGGTAAAAGTGAGGTGCAGCTGGCTTCAGTTTGGGTTTATGCTGAATTATGACTGGTAACTGTAAAGGACGGCTAGGGTTTAGCTCACTTGGTAGAGTGCTGCTCTGAGGCCCTGGGTTCAATCTCTGGTACCGCAAAAATGGAAGAGGGACGTGGCAGCCCACTCTCAAAACAAACTGAAACAAGCAGCCATTGAAAACCCTATGAATAGCAGAGAAGCCCTGACATAGTGCCAGGCATGGCACAGTGTCGAGAGTGTTTCGTTCTGCTGTACATAGGGTTGCTATGAGTCCGACCTGACTAAAAGGCACCTAACAACAACAATTGTAAAGGACAGCTGTATTTCTTCCCATTATGCAGCTGTGGGAACCTGGGGGCATGCTCCTAGATAAGTGCATCTGCAAGGGACATCATGGCATTCTTGGACCACCTCTTCCTTGTTAGGTGCACTGACTCGTAGCGACCCCTGTGTACGACAGGCCAAACACTACTGTCGATGCTTCTCTGCTATTTGTAGGGTTTTCAGTGGCTGGGTTTTTTTGGGACTTGGTTTCCAGGTCCTTCTCCCAAGCCTACAGCACCAGGCAGTCTCCCGTCCAAGTACTAACCAGGCCCAGCCGGGCTTTCCAAGATCTGAGGGGATCGGACGCCACAGTGATACGGCTGCAGGTGGACCTCTCTCTTAGGGGTGGCCAAATGCGTCCCCTACCCTCGGAGGAACTGGTTCCCTGCTGGTGAGTGGGTCCTGCACCAGAGGCAACACCTGCTGCCTCTGCTGTCCCTAGGCACGCCTGCCGGGGCTACGTGGGGTTTCCGGCAGCAGCCAGCAAGAGGCGAGCAGGGGCCTGGCCAGGCTGAGAAGCGGGTGGGTGTCTCCTGAGGCAGTGGGGGCCTCTGAGGGTTCTAAGGCAAGGTAGTGTGGTCCTTGGTGTGTGGGGAAGAGTGGAGTGGCAGCAGCGAGGAAGGAGCCCACAGGAGCCAGGGGGACAGGGGGCCGCTCTGGAGGCCCCACCATCCTGGCCAGGCCCTGTGGTGCGTGAGGTCAAGGACAGGCAGAGCCCTGCCTGCGGGGCGGGTGGGCAGCCTAGCAAAAGCCCTGGCCTGGGGGTAGACAGAGGGGCCCTCCAGAACCTGGCAGGTGGTGCTGACTGCGCACCCCAGGAAACAGTGCGGAGGTTAGAGGACACGTTGGGTTTGAGGCGTATTGATGACTGGTTCCTCACTGGATCATGGAGGGCAGAGAGAGAGCAACTCAGGGAGACCAGTGGGTCCTGTGTTTAGCAGAGTGACAGCATCTTTGTTGTAAGTGCCACGGTTGGGCAACCAACCTTTGGGGAAAATTGATAGATTGAATTGAGACCCTTGTAGGTAAAAATACTGATTTGTTTTTGTTAGATGCTGTCGAGTTGGTATCCTTCTCATAGAGACCCTCATAGGGTTTTCAATGGTTGACTGTTTCGGGATTGCCTTGGGAGTGGATTTCCAGGCCCTTCTTCCATTTTTATGGTGCTGGGAATTGAACTCAGGACCTCAGAGACTGCAGTGCAGTGCTCTACCGACTGAGCTAAATCCTAGCCTGTTTGTTTTTGCAGGTGGTTGAAAATGGTGCCTGCCCACAGGCCCTTTGCTTAGTCACTTTTTCGGCATTTCTGGATATAAGGAAGAAAAATTTCATAGCAGAGTACATTTTTACAGTCTCTAAAACTGATTTTACAAATTTTGGAAGTATTGGGATCAGGAGGGCTAAGGTGTTTTTGTTTTTGTTTTTGTGCTTTCTTTTTAATTATTCTTTTGGTTTTAAAATGTAGACTTACTCTCTCAATAACAAAGGTGTTTTCAGCTGGGTGCCATGCTGCATGCCAGTAATGCCAGCAACTTGGGAGGCTGAGGTAAGAGGATCATGATTTCGAGGCCAGAGGCAGCCTGTGGCAACCTACCTAGACCGTGACTCAAAATGAAAAATAAAAACAATTTTTAAAAGAGCTGGGAGTCCAGCTCGGTGGTAGAACCCTTGCCTAGTGTGTGCAAGGCCCTTGGGGCAATCCTCCAGTACAAAAAAAAAAAAAAAAGCGTTTTCAAATATTAATCTTCAGATCTATGGATAGAATTTTTATGGCTTATTGCTGTACTTCTCAAGTCTCCCTGACTACCTCCTCACCTTTTGCTCCCTTTTCTGTCCTGTTTCTCTTCCTCAACTCTCTCTCCAAGAAGACCCAAGTGCAGCTGTAAGATCAGTTAAATCAGGATGAGGAAAAGGGGTGTCCACATGGGAACTGGAAGTAGGAACTACCTGGTCTTGACAGAAGACTCCAAATTTCTCCCTCTCCCTCGTAACTCTTAACAGTCTTTGGAAAACATCTGTCCTCTTCCACTATTTGAATGTCGTAAACCTTCCCATCTCAGTGTTCTGACAGTTTTTCTTTATGAGGCAGTGCTGAGGTCTGGATCTGAAAGGCCCCCAGAGGCTCGCATTTGCCAGGCTTAGTCCCCAAGGCTGCGGTCTTTGGAGGCAGGGCTTGCAAAAGTGTTGGATGATGAGCTCTGACCTCACCAATGGCTTAGCCCATCCACGGTTCATGATTTCATGGGCCACTGGGAGGTGGGCCCTGGTGGAGGGGAGTGCTCTTGGAGGCTGTATCTTGTCCTCAGGCCCTACCCCTGCCCCTCTCTACTGCTTCTCTGTCAGGCTTGGCCCACCACCAGTTTCCGCCACGATGTTCTGCCTCCCCACAGTCCCAGAAGCAGTGGGGCCAAGGGATGATGGGCAGACACCTCTGAAGCCATGAGCCTAATAACCCTCTCCCCTTCATGTAGGTTTCCTCAGGCATTTGTCACAGCGATGGAAAGTTGTCTAGCACAGACAGCAAGCTCCCCGCCCAAGTATTTGACAACAGACATCTGGGTTCCCCTCGGAGCCCGGTGATGCAGGCAGCCAGGGTAGGGCGGCTGGCTGCTTGTCATTTTCTCAAGATTGCTTTCAGTTTTTCCTGATTTTTTTTTTTGTCTCAGGGGTGGCTCTTCCACTAGCATTTCAGAAAGCCTTAGGAGTCATCCCCAGGTACTGGGAAATGTCTTGCTGCTTAGAGTTCAGTTAACAGCTTCAAACTGTTGTTACAGAAGACTCAGGAAAGTGGTTTGCCATATTACGGGCAGCTCTGGATTCATACCGAATATCAGAAAAAAATCACACCCAAGAATTGAGTATAGATGTATGTGTAAGTGAATGTAATCTTTTCTGTATTGATTTCTTAAGCATTATTCCCTGGCAGGAGGCGCGCTGCTTTTGAACGCTGCTGTTGACAGACGCCACCTAGTGGTAGAGAACAACAGCAGCTCATGCATCAATTCTACTAACATTATTAGTGTTATTTCTCAAAAGTAGAACCAAAAACGCTTGTCAAAGAATAGTGTATATCCCCATTAGGAATAAAAATTGGAAGGATTAAGATATAAAATTCAAACCTATGGCAGGAAATGCCTGCAGCTATAGCCCTGTGGCATCCGATCCCGTCAGATCTCGGAAGCTAAGCAGGGTCAGGCCTGGTTAGTACCTGGATGGGAGACCTCCTGGGAACACCAGAAGCTGTAGGCTGGGAGAAGGACCTGGCAACCCCCTCCCAAAAATCAATCTGCCATTGAAAACCCTATGAACAGCAGAGAAGCACTGACAATAGTGTTTCCCCTGTTGTACAGAGGGTCGCTATGAGTCGGATACCGACTCGATGGCACCTAACAACAACATGGCAGGAAATAGAAGAAACAATGACGACACCTCGTGTCTCAGTGCCCTCCGTCCACCCACTCTCTTACTCATCCGTCAGCCAGCCGTTCATCAAGCCCTGCCTGGTGCCAGGTTCTGTGTGAGGGCTGGAGCAGTAGACAGGGGAGCCCTGCTCTGCTCTCTGTACCAATGGGGCCATGGGCTGTGCAGCAGAACCACAGGCAGCCTGACCACAGCCCCACAGGCTTACTATCCCTGCTCTTCTACGTGAGGAAAATGGAATTTTGAGATGTGACTTGTTGATAGTCATGTATCTAATAAGAACCGAAACCACATGTGGAGCCTGAGTCCTCTGAGCCCCACGTCACTGGACTTCTAAAAAAGTCAGCTGTTTGGGCCATCAGGGCAAGGGCCATGTGGACCTGCTCCAGACGACACGGAGTTTCCGCATCTTCTCTGCCCTTCCCTCCTGGCCCCCTCCCTGATTTCCCTTGGCAAAATGAGAGGCAGGATACACCTTTAAGGGCGGGACACTTTGTCTGAGGTGTTCAGCTGTTGGCCCAGAGAAACAGCGTGGGACAGAAAATGGGAGTAGCCTAAGCCACGAGTTTGAAGCATCAGAAAAGAAACAGTCCACCTGCTTGGAGGCACGCGGTGGGGCACATGATAGCAAAGACCAACATACTGGCCTTCGTGTTTGTGAACTATGCAATTGGGAACACAAACCTCTCCCGCTGAGTCACGGCCCTGCAGCCAGGGCGGCATTTGCAGGTCTCCACGGTGCGGATCCACACAATGCTAAATTCAGTGCTGCACCTTAAACACACGGATTGTCTCCTGTGTGCAGATCCCAGCTAGGCAGTCCTGCACTTCCTTGGGGATGGTCCCGTTATTTAATTGGAATTTTCTGCAGCCCTGAGAGCAGCACTGAGCACAGCCAGCCAACAATGCGTGGTGGGACTGAAGTTTTGAAAGGCGGGGCTCTTCTTGGGCTCCATGGATAGTATATGGTCTCATACTCCGTGACTACATACAACAGTTATTATTCAATAACCGCTACATTGTTCTCTTGGGTTCACTGTAAGGGAACGCATGCTTCATTTCTTACTAGGCACACTGGTATACCACAAGACCGGGGCTGGGAACCAGCTTCCTGAGCTGCAGCTGAACCATTTGAGAAATTACAGTAGGACCTGGCACTTCTTGCCTTACTCACGGGACCACATCCAAACACGCTTCTGCTGTGAGAAGCTTCCAGTTAGAAAGAAAGACAAAGGGTGCCCCTGCGCTCCGCTGCAGGTGAGGACGGCGCAGCTGGGCCTGGGCCTCAGGCACTGACCGCCTGCCCCATGCTTACCAGCAGTGACTCCCCTCTCCATTCATTTTAATTATTCTTTTCCAGTGTTGGGGGCTGAGCCATGGGCCTTCGCACATGTC
Organism: Pedetes capensis; assembly: GCA_007922755.1. Lineage (NCBI taxonomy): Eukaryota > Metazoa > Chordata > Mammalia > Rodentia > Pedetidae > Pedetes > Pedetes capensis. Next base: position 12,825 of record VMDO01032768.1, read on the forward strand.
AGGTAAGTGTTCTAGCCCTGAGCTGCTCCCCACCTCTCCTTCCCTTTTCTGTGCCTGGCCTGTGTGAGCCCTTTACTCACTAGCCCAAGCTCCACCGGTAGATGCTGGCTCTTCTGTTCTCACTGTGGACTGACTCGCCCCCCACACTACCACCACCTCAGGCCGGCACCTTCAGGCTCTCTGGCTTTGCTTTTTTGTCATGAAATTCATATACTTTGGCCAATAGTCCTTTTGAGTCCTAACAGAAATCCCTGACCCCCAGGTAAGCAATCAGTAACTACTTATTGCAAATTATGAATATTCATTTGGCATAAAAGAAATACTTTAAAAAAGAAAGTTCATAGTAGAAAAGGAGGAAATCAGGGTGGGAACACATATTTAACTTAGCCATCCGGGCTTATTGCATGTACACAGGTCATCTTTAGTTTGAATCTTGCTGTGGTGAGGGACATAAAACTCATTTTGCTAAATTAAAGGGAAACAGATAAAAGTAGCAGGCAAGGTCAGCCAAGTTCACATCATTGGGATGGGGCAGGCGGATGGAATGCCTTTGAACTCTGTCCTGTTCATTTTCCGTAGAGGAAGAGAGGTGAGACTGCTGTTGGCATTACTTCAGGAGTGGGAGCTCAGCAGCAGCATGAGAGCCAGTCCCTAGGGGCTGGTTCTTGGGACATCCTGAAGTATGGTGAAAATCCCAGGGGCAAGGCCTTTTTGAGGCAGGAAGGGAGGCACTGGAACACCGTGACAGTCTTGGCTCTGGAGGTGGTGACCCCGAGAAGATGAACGTCTGGTGGCTCACGCTCGCTTTTAGGCAAAGACAATTTTATATTTCACGGCTGATATTTTTCTTTAAAAACTTCAGCAAAATAGATAGCTTCACTGGAGGAGCCATTCTTACGCAAGACATCTTGAGGCAGGGCGGGTGCCGGCGTCTTCACACAGGCTGGACTCCCCCGTTTCTGCCCTAGGTTTAGCTTTCCTACCCTTTCTGAAAAGAGCAAGGAACCAGCGGCTCCTGGAAAGACGACCAGCCAATTACGGCAGACGCATTAAGACCTTGATCCTGGCTCATTGTGTGTTGAATGAATACATGATGATCTTGCAAATACTGATTATGGGGTGACAGTGAGGAAGACCCTCAAACTCTGGAGAACCCTGGGATGTATCGCTCCCCACGTGTTTTACTATACCCATGCCCGCATTTCACACCCTTAGAGGGACATAAAGGGTTGTACTTAGAGAAAGATGGGAGGAACCGCCTCTATTTACATTTTACCAGGGTGTGTGATAGAAGCTTCAGTTACAGGGAAGTGGAGATAACGTTATCTCCTTGGGGAGGAGCTGAGAGCCCCCATCTAGTCTCAGGGAGCGCGTGCCCAGCGGAGGAGCGCAGTGAGCCGGGAAGGTGTTCTGGGAGAAGCCCGCGGCCACCAGCACCCGCCACATTTCTTTCTCACGGTGACTCCCACTGCACGGTCCCGGCGGAGTCGGCCCCAATCCTGTTGATCCCTCTGAGACCCTGAGCCTTCCGGCCCTGGTCCGAGCGTCAGGGTCTGCACACGAGCAGCCCCGGCGAGGCGTGCTCGCAGGCGGTCCGCAACTCCTGGGAAAGTGGAGAAGGGGGACGTGCGAAGTTCGTCTCCGCCTCGGCTAGGTGAGGACCTCGGCCTCCCTCCCGGGCCGCACGCCTCTCCCGGCGCGGGCAGGGCTGGCGCCGTGCCCTCCTCCCGACGCTGCGTTCGGTCCGCGCGTCCCGGGGTAGGGGCACCGCAGTGGCACTGGGGCCCCTCGCTGGCTTCTGCACCTGGCGGGTCTGCGCGGGGACGCGGCGACCCCAAGGTGTCCCGGGGCGAGGCGGGGCCCGAGCCAGTCGCGCGTGCGCCCAACCAGGGAGAGGGGGCGCCTGGAGCCAGACCGGGACCCCACCCGGCCGCCCCAAGCCCGAGGGCGCCGCCCCTCCGGGCCGGGTGAGGCCTTCGCACCGCGGCCCCGGGCACCGCACACCGGCTGCGCTGCGACGGCTGGACGCGCGCGCGCCCGAGGGGGCGGGGCCGGGCCGGGCGGCGGCCAATGGGCGGCGGCGGAGCGCCGGGGGCGGTGCCGGGGCCAGCGGCGGCGGCGGGAGCTGGCGCCGCAGACGCGAGCCGGGCAGCCGAGGACGCAGCGCCCGCGCCGCCGCCCGCGCAGGCGACAGCTCCAGCCCGCCGCGGTGCGGCCGCCTCCGCCAGAGCGCGGCGCGGGATCCGGGCGGATGGGCAGCCCGGGGCGGCGGCGGGCGGCGAGGCGGCGGCCCCAGGACGCAGCACCCGGCGCGCGCGGGCCGTAGCCGATCCGGCGGTCGGCGCCTTCCAGGTGCGTGTCGGGGGCCCTGTCCCGGGGAGCGGCGCGCGGGCCGGCCCGGGGGTGCGCCGCGCTTCGGGCCAGCGGGGAGCGGGTCGACCACCCGTCTCCAAGTTGCGGGCGCGCTCGGGGGGCCCGGCCCGGGGTCGCGGGCGCCGAGGCAGACCTGCCCGGCCGCCCCGAACTCCGTGTGAGCTGCGCGGGAGGCTGGCGGGCGCCGTGCGCAGCGCCCTGGTGCCGGGCGGGGGACGCGCCCAACTTGCGGGGCTCGGTCCCCGAGGGGCGCGCCTGCGGCTCCGCGCGGGCGGCTCCTTTGTAAGCCCGAGCCCGCGACCTTTCCAGGCTCTCGGCCCTGCGCCCGGGGCCCCGCGTCCCCAGGGGCCGCCAACCACCTCCGGGATCGTCCCCAGGAGCACCCGCAGATTGATCGCAGCCGTGCCGCAAGCCCGGAGAATCAATCTCGACTCATCATCCAGGAGCTGGGAGCCGAGAACAACTTGGCGTCACCCTCTGGGAGGTATCTGTCGTCATTAACCTGCTTCGGCTAAATTAATTCAGCCGGAGACGACTCCAGCCGTGTGGGAAACAAGTGCAGTGCGGCGGCATTGTGCCTGCGAACACACGCTGTGGGTCAAAATGAGATTGTGGGTAATCTGGATTTTGCTGAGAGTTTGACTTGGTTTGGACAAGGATGGCTTAAAAAAAAACCAGCCAAACCCAAACAAAACAAAACAAAACAAAAACAGAATTTTGGTGATTCTTATGGGTTTGCTCAGTAAGTTCAAGACAGTCTCACAAATTTTTCTTTTCTTTGCCTCTTTTGTCTGCAGTTTTCACTTCTAAACTTTAACACTAGATGGCTTTCTTATGACAGGCATTTCTGGAACTGCCCCTTTGAATTGCCCGTGTCTGCTGTTTAGGTTGTGATTTTTGTAGTAATACAAACAATAAAGAAGAAAATCTCAGATTATTGCTTTTTTTTTTAAAGAAAATATTTCTCTGTAAGAGCTATACAAACCAGTATTTTTGAAGACATGGAAAAGCATCCTTTTATTTCTGACATTCAAGAGACAATTTGGTTATGCCATTTAGCCATGTTTAAGAATATCTGTTTCATGTTTTGACTTTCCTGGGGGAATTTAGAGTTCTAGGGAGAGTTTTGTCACTCTGTTTAGATACCATTTCTACTTTTATGATGTTTACTGTTTGATTTAGTTTCACTGTTTAATTCAGAGAGGTATAAGAGGCAGAGGCATGATAATCCGTGGGAAAGCTTTCTGTCCTGAGTTTTGGGCACACGATGTATTGCTTGTTCCTAAAGGTCCCACTGATGCATTGGGGAAGAGCTGCAGCTGTAGTGTGCGTGAATCATACCCAGGGTTGTGTCAGGGACGACTTCATTTCCTCCTCCCTGGATGGTATTTGGTTCTTCCTTTCTGCACATAGCGCTTTTATGACCAACATGATCACCTGTAGTTGACCCACTCGCCACCAGCAGATTCTTTATTCTACAGCCAGACTAGCAGCCCATCTAAATCCTGCCTAGGCAGGCAAACTTATTTATACGCTGGGGAAATGCCTCAAGATTATTTTTATAGCTGTCATTTATTGTGTGCCTTATACAGCTTAAAATATGACGTGTTGAATTTGGTTGTTGTAAATTAGGGTGTATAGAGTATATTCATAAATAGCTGAAGGAAAAAAAACTACTAGGCAAACATCTGGGAAGGAGGGCATGAAATGAAATCAGGAACAGCTTTTATCAGTACCCACATGCTACCTATAGATGGGGCGAAGAGAGCTTGGATAAGAAGCGGCTGTAAGCATTTGGTCCAGAAAATAAAGGAAGAGATACATTACAGGTGTGGGGGTGGAGCTTTGGTTGCGGAGGAGGGGCCTTGGATTTCCCCCCACCGCTGGCTCAAGTATGCATGTTTCGTGGAATGATTTTAATGATTGTAAATGTTAGGGTTTTTAGAAGAGCTTTAATTTTATGTGGCGTAACTTTCAGTCTAGTAGGGACATTATCAGATTGTCATGTGGCACCTACGATGCTTATTGTAGTTAAAGCTGTGTAATACGGGTTGGCCTGCAGCCATACCACTGTGGTATCTGATCCTGTCCCAGCTCAGAAGCTAAGCAAGGCTGGGCCTGGTTAGTCCTTGGATGGGAGACCGCCCGGGAACATGAGGTGCTGGAGGCTTGGGAGAAGGACCTAGCAACCCACTCCTAAAAAAAAAAATCAGTCATTGAAAACCCTATGAATAGCAGAGAAGCACTAATAGTACTGTTTTGGCTATTGTATGCAGGGTCGCTATGAGTCGGGCACTGACTGGACGGCACCTAACAACAATATGGGTTGGGAAGCCCCCCTCCCCAGAGACTGGAATGCTGTTTTGAAGTGTTCCTAGATACCTGAACTTAGCACCTGTGCACACTTTGGGGATCTTTTCACCTGAGGCAAAAGGAGAGGTTGGTTATTCACTTTGAAAATCTATTTCTAAAAGTGAGACAGTTTTAGTAAACCACCCTAAAAGGACAGTTGAAACTAGTTTAAGAGTACTGTTTTGGCATCAAAACTAGTTTTAAGGGGTTTTGTTTATGTGGATACGGCCTCTACCTCCTTCCCCGCACGGTAAATACCAGTGTTATTTTTTGAGATTGTGGAAGCATTGGGCATTTGAATTTATGCTCTGATGATGGGGCTGGATTAGGATTACAAGTCTTTACAAAGACAGTGCTAAATTTGAAGAAAAGTTATGACTGTTTTTGTTAATTGAAAAGCTATGTCTTTTCTGTTTTGAACATGAATGAAGTACAAAGTTGAGTCCTAAGGAATACAGTGAATGCTAGGTCTCCCACTTCTGCTCACCTACCCATTTCCCTTTCAGGGTGAATAGGAAAGGCACAAGGTTGGGAAGGCAGGAATCTCAACCACCTCTGCTGCTGGCCATAGGGGAGTTCGGATAGAGTATGTCCATGATCCTTTGCAAGTCCAAAATTTTGTGTTGTTGTTGTTAGGTGCCGTCCAGTCGAGTCCGACTCATAGCGACCCTATGTACAGCAGATCGAAACACTTGCCGATTCTGTGCCAGGCAAACGATCTTATCTATGTTTAAGCCCATTGTTGCAGACCCTGTGTCAGTCCATCTGGTGGAGGGTTTTCCTCTTTTGCGTTGACCTGCCACTCTCCCAAACATGATGTCCTTCTCCAGGGATTGTTCTCTCCTGACTACATGTCCGAAATATGTAAGACGCAGTTTGGCCATTCTTGCTTCCAAGGAGCACTCTGGTTGTACCTCTTCTAGGACAGATCTGTTGGTTCTTTTGGCAGTCCATGGTATATTCAATAGACGTCTCCAGCACCACAATTCAAAAGCATCCATTCTTTTTCTGTCTCTCTTGTTCAATGTCCAGCTTTCACAACCATATGATGCGACTGAAAATACCATGGCATGAGTCAGACGCACCTTCGTCTTCAA